>JBBMOL010001334.1:0-41953 GCA_037954665.1 Laguncularia racemosa | reverse complement strand
AGGGCCGTTGAGGGCTGCTTTTAAGCTTTCAAGAGTGGGTAATCCAATGTGGTGGGGGATTTCTTAAAAAAACCTCTCCAAGGGGTTTTTGGTTTGGAGCTTGTCGGGGTTGCGGAAAAAAGGGGGGAAACTCCAGCGAGCTTCGAAACCCTCAATTTTTCTCTTTTCTCACTTTTGATGGTAATTTGCTTCCCCCCATTACTTTTTTTTTGGGCACTGAAATAGAGTTAGTAAGCTCAAATTTTCCTTTGAAGGCTCGATGTATCCGGGTTTTAAAACCCTATCCGATTTGTTACACTAGTGTAAATCTTTGTTTTTTTTTATTTTTTTTGTGGTTAATTGGATGATGTTTATCTTATTTTTGTTAAAGATTTATTGGATTTGTGGAAAAAAAAAATATCAAAACGACTGATTTCTTTTTTTTTTTTTTCCTGCGACCAACGATCATTTCGGACGGATTTGGGAAGACGCCTTGCCCCCGTCGTATGCGTCCCTCTGTCCAATAAAAAAGCTGACATGTGTCTTGCGGGGGAAAAAAAAAAATTAAAAAACACGGATTTGCTTCCCCCCGTTTCAAAAAAACCCCCCCCCCCCCCCCCCCCCCCCCCCCCCCCCCCCCCCCCCCCCCCCAAAAAAAAAAAAAAATATTATACATAAGCGTGCAAGTTTTATTTATTTTATTATATTTTTTTCGATATTTTCCTTTATTTTTGCTAAATAGAAGAAAAATAAAATAAATAACTTAATTAAAAATTAAAAAATCGAACATTATTTATGATTAAAGGGCAAAAATAAGGTGTTTATAGAAGGCATTAATCGAACTTTATGGATTGAATGCATTCCTTGACTTTAGAAGATTGTGGCTTGATAAGGAATTTTATGGATGAGAAAATATTTGATAAAAACCAAATAAAATGAGAAAATTAAATAGGTAAAATAGAATTATCTTTTTCATTATGCATTCTTTAGATTTTTAGCATCATTTTCTTTCTTTCTTTTTTTTTTTTATTTCTACTTCTTAAGGTCTTATGGTTTAGTTTAGTAAAAAAACTTATTGGTTCAATTCATAATTTTTTTAAACCTAAAAAGATTGTTGAAACCTAATTTGTATTTTGGTTCAATTCGAATCGATTCAATTTATGATTTGATTAGTTTTTTTGCCTAGCTCTACTAAATATAATTAATGAAAGTAGAATTAAATCACAACTGCGTGTCCCAAAAGTGGAATTGAATTCTTTCTTAAAGTTAAAATTGTGGATTCCAATACCGATTTCTAAAGATACTTTTAAATATGGAAAAGAGAATGAAATTTGGAATTGCAATTTTAGCATATTGAAGATGCTATTACAGAATTTAAATATATATATATATATACATTATTTTTAATTTGTAAAAGTAAAACCATGAAGAAAGTTTATTAAACTACATAAGCATCGGACAAGATGGCAGAAGTAACCGATGAAAATACTGAGTACGTTTCAAAACTAGCTAGTAGCCAAAAACACACCAAGTTAGAAACCTCCCAACATTTTGAGTAACACTTCTACGAAGCTTATTAAGTACGTGTAAGTTCATGCAAAGAAGACAACAACGAGCGAAAATTCCTGGAAATTACTCACCTGAACGGTACTGTCAGCCCTATCAACCAAGTTCTTATGATCTCATATTTCCCTATATAGCATTCTAATTTTCATTTATACACTACTCCCACCATAAATTATAAATCTTTGATTTTAGTTTAATATTATTATTTGATTTTAATTTATTTCTTTGGGCAGGGATCGGAGTAGGTAGTTCAAATTATGGACTTTCGGGAGGAGGTGTGGAATTTGGAGAGTGGTAGTGCCGGAGATGGCGAAGGTGACGACGGTGGCGATCGCGGCGATGTCGGGGAAGTTAAAGGCTCGGATGATGGGAAGGAGTTATTAGGTGGAAATGGAATAATAATAACGCATAATGGGCGTTCACCACATAACATGTCTTCCTCGGTTTTACGTAAGAAATCGGATCCGATGTTGTTGTCTAAAGTCAGGTCTGAAATGGCCAGAAGAGTGCTGACCAATTTGCAAGAAGTGATACTTGGGACTAAGCTTGCCATTCTCTTTCCAGCCATTCCTCTAGCTATTGCCGCCGATTTCTACAAATTTGGTAGAGTGAGTAGTAGTGACTAGTGACTCTTTTCTGTAAAGCAAGATGAGCATGTGATGAGTTTTGGGCAGATTTTAGGAATAAAGCCAAATAATACAATATTAGAGAAGTTTTAATGGTATTAGTGCATGTATCCAAGGTATAAAATTATATTTCAGCTTTCACGGCTCCCGCTATATATATAGGATATGGAAATCATTTGTGCAAAGAGATAGAAACAAAGCATTTGAACTCTTGCATGTATCTAGGATAAAATTCAATTCTAAAACCATTTTACGCAGCAAAAATACATAATCTCATGTATGGTAGAATTAGAATATTATCATCACTTAGAACGAGGAAACCATTTCAAACTATAAACGTTCGTTCTATATTATCATTATGAAAGCAATATTCATTATTTGGGATTATTTTATTTCTAACTAGCTATAGTATATTATAAACCTCTCTCTCTCTCTCTTTCTATATATATATATTGACATATATGTCGTTGCACCAATTCTTTTTTTTCTTTCCCCTTAACGTTGTTCCTAGCTAGCTTTTGATAGCTCTTTTATTTGTGTGCACCGAGCAGGCTTGGATTTTCGCTTTGAGCTTGCTTGGACTTACCCCGCTGGCTGAACGTGTCAGCTTCCTCACTGAGTACGTATCCATATATAATAGTCGAGCTATCCCATGAAATTCTTTATTGCATTCACTCTTTATATCTATCTTAATGATCTATGAAAAATATACATAAAATAGATACCTATATCTTGTTATGTATACTTTAATATCTTTTTTCTTATAATTCAATTTTAATGAACATACGTATATGTATATGAAGCCTTTATTATTATTATTATTATTATTATTTTCATAGACCTACTTCATCATATTTTTATATTTAATTTTCTCTTTTTCTTCAAATATACCAGGCAAATTGCTTACTTCACTGGTCCAACAGGTAATTAATCTATAATTTTACTATTTATCACCTTAGTCAAATATAAATAATTAACCACTTTGACTAATGTTTGGGAAATTTATATATTTATACGTACTTTTTATATGATGAATGCAGTTGGAGGGCTTCTAAATGCAACATGTGGGAATGCAACAGAGTTAATAATAGCGCTATTTGCACTTCGAGAGAACAAGATTAACGTAGTGAAGTACTCCTTACTGGGTTCCATCCTCTCTAACCTCCTCCTTGTTCTTGGAAGCTCTCTCCTCTTTGGTGGCTTGGCCAATCTCAGGAAGGAGCAAAGATACGATCGTGTAAGAATAATATGTATATTATTTATTATTATTATCATTATTATTTCAATACATTCTGTACACGCTATTCTCGCTGCTTTGTCATTACTCATTTATTGCTATGATTCGTCAAGATAACATATCCTTATGCATGGAGAATACATTTAGCAACTCTTTCTCTTTTATATTTTTATTAAAGTAACTTTTTTTTTTTTTTTACAATTGAACAGAAACAGGCTGATGTAAATTCGCTGCTATTACTGCTAGGATTGCTGTGCCATTTATTGCCATTGATGTTCAGATATTCTGGGGCTGCCCCCATCACTACTGCCGAGTATACCCTACAGTTATCAAGAGCTAGCAGTGTTGTCATGCTGATAGCTTATGTTGCCTATATATTCTTCCAATTGAAAACACACAGACAGTTATTTGAGGCACAAGAGGTGAAAATAATAATTCATTTATTATTATTATTACAATTTCTACAAACATAACTATAAGTAAAGGGAAGAAAAATTAAAAATAAAGAAGAAAAAGAAACAGTATTGATTTTTAAGGGAAAAAGATTGAAAAAATGGGGCTGACTCCCTTTTTTTTTTTTTTTTTTACCAACAGGTAGATGAGGAAGAGGAAGAAACGGCGGTAATAGGGTTTTGGAGTGCGTTTTGTTGGTTGGTTGGCATGACATTGGTCATAGCCTTATTATCTGAGTATGTCGTTGGCACGATAGAGGTACATGGATACTTGTAACGTAATATTGACCTAAGTGCATGTATGCCTTATGAGTGCAAGTTATATATATATATAAAAGGGTATACATAGTAAGTGAATCAAACTGGTTTGTAAGTTAGCCTAGCTTGGGTTAATATATGCTCTAAGTTCCATGTAATTATAATTGAGGCAAGTTGAAACTCAAGCTATTTTGGTAACTTACTAAGTTGAGCTTGATTCGATATACCTAATTGAGTATGAATAAGTGTATATCAAAATTTGGTGTTAATTTGATTAAAAGAAATATAATTTTGTAATTAAACAAGCCTAAATAGATTAAGTCCAGCTGTATTCCACTCTAAAATTTAAGCTTGATTAAATGCTTTGAATTTTCAAGTAAAATAATGTTTAAACTAAATACTATTTGACTCAATTCGGTTTGTTCATTCTCCTAAATATGTGTTAATTTATAATACAACTACATTTCTCTAATAAGATTGATATGAATCGGGTCAAACGTAAGAAAAAAGTTCTTATCAATTACATATTTCATATTTTCAGTACATCAAATTTATCATGAGAATAATTGTCCTATTGATTTTTCTATTAAGAACTAACGATATTGTCTTTCTCCATGTTAGGCTGCATCAAGTTCCTGGGAAATCTCAGTTAGCTTTATCAGTGTGATTTTGTTACCAATCGTGGGAAATGCAGCAGAACATGCCGGCTCCATCATATTCGCACTCAAGAACAAACTGGTATGTTGATAACCTGAACAAAATGGTATCATGTTACTTAGAACTAATGGCGGAACCAGAGTTTTTAACTGGTGGCTAGAGATTTACTTGTAAAAGAAGAAAGAAGGGGTAAACAGTAAAAATATTATCCTCTTCCCGGATCCTTTCAAATAAAATTAAGAATTTCATAATTATGACATGTATTTTTTAAGTGGTGTCCACGTCCTTTTAAGTGTACGTTGATTTAATTTATGCAGGATATTTCTTTGGGTGTGGCTCTAGGATCTGCAACTCAAATTTCCATGTTTGTGGTAAGTAAAAATTATGACAGGATTGTTGATGCATCTCCAAGAAATTTTGTTAGATCGATTTCCTAGAAGTTGCAAGGGAAGTCCATCCATCGTCCATAAATATAAAAACCACATCAATCTATAGTTCATTGAAATATCCCATGAAGATAAAGAATTAATCCGGCATTCTGCTTTTTGGTTACTTTCACCCACAACCAGCTTATCTAAAGTTAAGACATATCTTTCAGGTTCCTCTATGCGTCGTTGTTTCATGGATGATGGGTAATCGTATGGATCTTGATTTCAGTCTTGTCGAAACTGGTTCGCTTGCTTTTACAATATTGGTCACCACCTTCGCGCTTCAGGTTGGATTTCGGATCAGCTAGCCCTTTCAAGTTGATGAAAAAAAAAAAAAAAGGAATTCCCTCACACTTATCAGCAAAAACACTCAATTCTTCTGTAATTTTCAGGATGGAACTTCTCACTATATCAAAGGAGCAGTCCTCTTCCTATGCTATATTGTGATCGCCGCGTGCTTCTTCGTCCAGAGAGTTCCATTGAGTACGTATATCTGACGGAACTCTCAACTTTCAAATCAATTCATAACATCCAACAATTTCATGTTTGTCTTTCAGTGAACTTTCTCCTCGAGCTTTTTCATTATATCTGTTATGATAAAAAGTCTTACGATTATCATATATATTATCGTCGGAATCTCAAAGTGTTATCGCCAAATTAGAACTTATCAATCTCTTTGAATACTTTTACAGGTCATAAGCATAACACGGATGCTGAAACATTGGCCAGTGGTTTCGCGGCGATTTAAGTTTTGAGTCTCGCTTATGGTGCAAAAGCACATACAACACATATGATTAAATAACGACAATTTCAAGAAAATCGACAAGAGGCGGCTGGAATTATGAGTTCGGATGGCTCCCCGTGTAGGGTGGTGGTTTGAGGCACGTTCGACAATGAAAATTTTCCAAGAACGTGTATATACAATTTAGTTGCAATTCACTAGGACGATGAATATGTTATCATCTTCACTCTGAATAAGTCTGTTCATTTCCATCGAGCACCTGGAAAATGCTTGTTCTTTTCCTTTTTTCTTGCTGAATGAATGCAAGTTGAGCAGGGTTCAATTTGTATTTGTATCAAGTTGCCTTTAGAACTTATCTCATAGAAAATGAAACCTTGTTTTCCTTTATTAGATATCATGATTGGATCAACGCGACTAGAACTTGAGTGAATAGAAATAGAAAACATAAATAGCTGTTGCAGCTGAAATAATTCCACCACTTCTACTAGGTGAACGTACGCTTACGGCTCTTGTACGACGTATGCAGTGGGATCGTTCTGATTGTCACAACCTCTTAGCAAATGGTTCAAAATAGGTTCTTATAATATTTACTCTCTCCAATCATCAACTGCTATCAGTGACCACCCACGCTCTACAAATTTGATGTCATCAGAAACAGCATTCGAAATTGCATCCACAACCAAACTGATTTGAATTTTACGTAAATTTCTTGTCCAAGACCATGTACAAAATGACCATTTACTACCAAATAAAAATGCTTTGTTACATCATCAGAATGCCATCTAGAATCAACACCACTGGAGCCAACAAAATTAACCAAAATGACGGCAAAGGAAAGATGGTGGAAAGCCTCTTCTCATAGATAAAATCCATGACATTTTTCCTCAGCCAGTTAGAAGTTAGGCTTCTAGCAACCTTTATGCAGATGGGTTGCCAATGCCAATCTTCCAAAAAATGGCTCCATTAAGAAAAGCAAAACCAATCATTCTCTGATGCATAAATTTCAGGATTTCCCCTTTCGCCCACTGCTGGAAGCTAACTCCAAAACTGGTTTCTTGTACTTTGCCTTTTTGCCCTTGGCGCTGCAACCATCATCGTCAGAATCACTATCATCTCCATATTTTTCTCCCCGCTTCTTGTTCTTGCCCTGCACACATACAACAATCTTCCTTTCTTCCTTCTCCTTCAAAGACTCATCTCTAGTCTTTGGCCGCCAAATGAAAAGAGACCTGTGAATACCAAGATTAAGTAACAATTTGCACAATAGAATTCAATTTTTTTCACAAAAGAATGAAAACTATCAAACACATCCTGGATTCAACTTTAAAATAAAAAATATAAGGAAAAAAAATCCCCAATTTATAAGCGAAAGGCTGCTAGCACATACTAAGAGGCAGGCTTCTCAATTACAAACAATCAACTTATAATTTGATCAATCAAAAGTCAAAGACTGTTGCACTGGCCAAAGTTAAAGGCAGGTTGTACATGAGTGTCTTGGACCACCAATAGCAAGTCCACATGATCTGGCCCATGCAGATAAGAATAAATGGTAATGAAAAATATACTACCAGAAGCCAAGACATCATCCCGTGGATGTAGCTTGTTTACGGGACTGATAGTTGTGATGTTCGGGTCCATTACTTCAGCAATTAATTGCCCTGTGCTGGTGTCTATGAAATCAATTGGATGAAGAGCAGTTCCATTGTAATTTTCACTGATATAACGACCAATGACTGCAAGAGACTCCGATGGATCCTGCAAGTGAAGGATTTCTAAAATTAGGCTGAAACACGGGAAAGCAGGAGTCCTCAAAAGAAAAGATACAAGACCTTGGGATCCCATTCAGCCCGAAATGGGATCAAATGTCGGTTGAAATCATGACTATGCACGATTTCTCGACTTGGGCTGTCCACATTGCCAAAGATAGAATCCCATACACGAAGTCTGTTATCCTGAGCAGTCGTTAAAATTTTGCATCCAGAAAAAGGAGAGAAGTATGCAGAATTAACTACACGTTTGTGGGCAAGATCATAGAGGGAATGCTGTGGTTGTAGTTTGCGCATATCCCATAAACGGGCCTGCAACAAAGAAAAAAAAGGCATAACATGCTCAGTGGATGCGAAACAAACAAGAAAAAGGAGCATGTGCAGTACTTGTCATTGGTGATGTTTACATTTACCCACTCTCTGTATTTATTTATGTACCAAGCAATTAGATGCCAACATGGATGATATTACTAATTCTTGCAGACTTCTTATTGTCTTTTTATTTGCATATAGCGGAATGTAAATGGTACACACATTAAGTACAAGGATACTGCATCCCTTATCACTGTTGCTGACAAAAGTGAAAAATGTTGCACACACTGTTCAATCAAAGCACCAAAGAACATCTAAAAAATTTTTACTAGAGAACAAACAACAAAGGTCCCACAGAAATTCTAGCTAAAAGCAGTCAAAAAATCCCTCCAGTATTTTCAGTCATAGGTCAGACAACCATTCATTTCACGGAGCTTACAAAGTGATCATTTCCACAGCTAAGCAAAAGATCCGGTTGCACAGGATTGCAGTGGAGTCCAACAACTTTGCTACCTTTCTTGTGGATCAGAACTGCCCCCCAGTTCTGTTGTTGGAACGAGTATCCACTCTACAAGAGGCAAGAGTGATAAAAGATCAGCTTTACAAAAAGAATCTAAATCCCTTCACTAGTTACATTCCCATATTTTCCGAACAGCTATGACAATTTTCCTCTTACCCCTCTATTCCACCTTTCTTTTTGGTTTTCTACTGTTAAATGAATTGTTCAGAAAAACTTTGCCATGAATTATACCCTTTCCTCATTCGATCAATTCAAGCTCATACATAGGCATTGATCACCAAAGAGAAAAAAAAAGGTACAAAGGATTAATAAGCTCTTATAAACACACATTAACATGACTCGGCATGGAGACGTTCCTAGGCCAAGAATACACACCAGTACCAGTAGATACGTACCATTAGTCTTCTGTAGCATCTATCAACGCAATTTCACCTGATCTCTACATAAACTCAAGGAAGCTAGGTACTTCAAGCATAACGCAGATGATAATGAAGATATCTATGGATTGGGAACAATCTTATCAAGGTTCATAATCACCCCATAAACTCAAGTGAACTAGGCACCTCAAGCAAAATGCGGATGATGGTGAAAGTATCATCAGCTCCAATTAAATGGGTACAATTTTGATAATATCATAAAATTTTACCAAGGCCATAGCTATAAAAGTAACTTACAGATAGAAAAAACCAAAGTTATCAGCAATTAGAACAAGGCTTCTCTCGGCATTGACATCCATTCCATAAAGCATCCTCCAACTGCTTGGGTCCTATTGAATACAATTATCTATTTAAATTCAAATATAACAGGTTCTAGCTTTTCAAGCTCTCTAACTTCGATAGGTTGCCACCTCAAGAAAAAAGATCCACAACGCTAACCATTTGCAAGTTGATGAAAACCTCACCTGCCATCCATTTGGGTTAAGGTTCATCAAAGAAGAAGATATCCCAGTTTCCAGGTCCGTATGACTAATTGTTCCATCTGAGGATGCTGCATATATTGAACCGTCATTGGTAGGATTAAAGCTGACAGAACTCCATCACCATCAGAAATTTCATGGAGGCTTTGGGAAATATTAATATACATTCACTTATCCCAAAAAAAAAAAAAAAAAAATCCAAAAAAGAGTTAATATTGTTGGTTTCCCTCCCCTATTTACTCGGTAACAAACAACCACTAGATATGGTCCATGAATCCCACAATATCCGGAATAATAAATCCCACAATATCAGGAACAACAAATCTCATCATATCAGGAACTGCTTTCTATTTTTGTGGAACAACTCATTGATGGAATGAGTTTAAATAGAAGTACTACGGGGTCCCTAATGCTGCTCACTTCTACAAAATAATACACCATCAATTTTGAGTGAGTTAAGGTTTAGAAGCACCAATCGAAACCGATACGCAAAACCAATCTCCACCGAGCAAACACCTATTTGCTTTGCAATGGCTGGAGGTATGAAAAAAAACTCTTGCTTCTGCTACTGCATATGTTAAGCAATTTAATTTTACATTTGGTATCAGAGCCCCTATTAATGCCTCTGCCTTGCTCTGTTGAGTTTTGTGAAGTTTGGTTTTAATTTTTCTTCTTAGCGGTGTTTTAATTTTTCTGGTATTGATGGAGATTAGAAATCATTAAGTGATGAGATTTCTATTCTTTCTGTTTTGAAATATTGTCCCATGAGCAATTAAAAATTTTAATCTGTATGTACTTGTTGCAAAGTGTGAGTATGACATTTAGCTAAATAATTTTACATTAAAATTGTTTGTATTTGTCATTGAGGGAAATTTATTAAAGGGAATTAATTCCTTTAGTGTGCTATGAACTTAATTGGTAATGTTGCATGCTTATATTATATTTTAAGTGTATAATTTATGGTTTATCATTATACATGAAATGCTGATTAGACAATATAAGTATATTAGAATTAAATTCATAGTATATTGCTTATGGTTATTGATGTACACGTGGAAATAAAAATAAATATACACGTCTGTCATCTAGCATGTACACGGCCATGCATTTTGGCTGTGTAAGCTTCTAGAAACATCTATGATGTAATACACAGCCGTGTCTTCTAGCCGTGTAAGAAACCGTGTGTGTTTCTGGGAATCATCACACGGCCGTGCATTCTGGCCATGTAAGCTTCTGGAAACATCTATGATGTAATACACGGCTGTGTCTTCTGGCCGTGTAAGAAACCGTGTATGTTTCTAGGAATCATCACACGGCCGTGCCTTCTGGTCGTGTATGTGGTTGTGTATGTTTCTGGCCTACGATGTCCGCATCAGTTTTATGCAATGATTTAGCCTAAGGATTTATTTAATTGATTAAAATTATATATTAAGGATTATTTAAGATCACATATTGAAAATAAACATTGTGAATGATTAATTATGATGAAATATCAAATTATATTTTCTAATTTACCCACATGAATTAGAAAAGGGAACATAATTTGATAGTTTTATTTTAAGCCTTAAGATGAATCTAATTGAATTAGAACTTTAGCCTACAGGCAAGTTTTATGTCACTAGATTCATATTCTATCATGATTTTACATTTGATAGTTTTATTTTAAGCCTTAAGATGAATCTAATTGAATTAGAACTTTAGCCCACAGGTAAGTTTTATGTCACTAGATTCATATTCTATCATGATTTTACATTTGATAGTTTTATTTTAAGTCTTAAGATGAATCTAATTAAATTAGAACTTTAGCCCACAGGCAAGTTTTATGTCACTAGATTCACATTCTTTCATGATTTTACATTGGTAAAAGCATGTCATATATTAGCCTCGAATTTTGTAATATGAGCATGTTTATTTAATTATTGCAGCAATTCAACCTGTCAATTTTTTTGATATGAGATGTGATGTTCCCGAGCTCAAAGGGGATAACTATAAGGTTTGGAAGGAGATGGTTCTCCTTCATTTGGGATGGATGGACATTGATTATGCTATAAGGAAAGAGGAGCCCTCTACAGTAACTGAAATCAGCATTCCAGATGCGATAAGTCTTTATGAAAAATGGGAGCGATCCAATCGCTTATCAGTTATGTTCATAAAGACTAAAATTTCTGTTGGTATCAGGGGCTCTATCGAGCAATATCAAAGGGTCCAAGATTTGCTGAAGGCCATTGATGAGCAATTTGCTACTTTAGATAAGGCAATGGCTAGCACCCTAATTATAGAGCTTTCAACTCTAAGACTCAACAGTGTTAAGGGTGTGCGTGATCATATCATGCGCATGAGGGATATTGCGGCCCAATTGAAGGCATTGGAGGTTGAGTTATCAGAATCCTTCCTAGTTCACTACATTCTCTACACTTTACCTCAACAGTATGGCCCATTTAAGATATCCTATAACACACATAAGGATAAATGGTCAATCAATGAATTATTGACCATGTGTGTTCAGGAGGAGGGCAGACTACTTATGGAGGAAAAAGAAAAGGACAATGTGAACTTAACTACTCATGGGAAGAGCAAAAGAAGGGATCAGGCCAAGGACAAAGGGAAAGGGAAAATCCCTCCCATAAAGGACATTAAGAAGGAAGCTGTGTGTTTTTTCTGTAAAAAGAAAGGGCACATGAAGAAACAGTGCACCAAGTTCATGCAGTGGCTTGATAAGAAAGGATTTAAGAAACTTGCGGAATCCAGTGGGAAGTGGGCGTAGCATCTATTTAGGCAATAAGATGTCCTCACATGTGGAAGCTGTTGGGACGTGCAGTTTAGTTTTACGTAGTGGTTACATTTTGCAATTGAAAAGGACATTTTATATTCCTAGGTATTCTAGGAATTTAATTTCAGTTTCCAGACTTATATCGGATGGTTATTCCTTTAACTTTTCGGATTCAGGATTTAATTTGTTTTATAAATTTGATGTTATTGGATATGATACTTTGTCTGATGGTCTTTTTCTTCTTAGTTTACAAAATAATGATAACCATACTATTATGCACGTTCATGAAAGGATTAGCACTAAACAATGTGTTGTGAATGAGGAATCCTCTATGTTATGGCATCGGAGATTAGGTCATATCTCCATTGATAGAATTAAAAGGTTGGTAAATGATGGGGTACTTAGTACTTTAGATTTTACCGATTTTGAGACTTGTATAAGTTGTATTAAGGGAAAACAGACTAATAAGTCAAAGAAGGGTGCCAAAAGGAGCTATGAATTATTGGAAATCATACATACAGACATTTGTAGTCCAGACATAAATGCATACCGTAACAAGTACTTCATCTCTTTCATAGATGATTACTCACGATATATGTATTTCTACTTGCTTAATAACAAGAATGAAGCACTAGATGCTTTTAAGGTATTTAAAGCTGAAGTAGAAAAACAATGTGGAAAACATATTAAAATCGTGCGATCTGATAGAGGCGGAGAATACTATGGTAGATACACAGAGAATGGACAAGCGGCTGGTCCATTTGCGAAGTTTCTTCAAGAGAATGGGATTGTTGCCCAATACAGTTTACCTGGTTCTCCAGACCAGAATGGAGTAGCTGAAAGGAGAAACAGAACATTATTAGACATGGTGCGGAGTATGCTTGCAAACTCCAAGCTTCCTGACTTCTTGTGGAATGAAGCTCTTAAAACGGCTGTGTACATATTGAACCGAGGTCCAACCAAGGTTGTCCAAAAGACGCCATTTGAATTATTCAAAGGGTGGAAACCGAGTTTACGACATGTACACGTTTGGGGATGTCCATCTAGAGTAAGAGTCTACAATCCACATGAGAAGAAGTTGGACCTAAGGACTATTAGTGGGTATTTCGTAGGATATGCCGAAAGGTCTAAGAGATATAGATTTTATTGTCCATCTCATAGTATTAGGTTTGTGGAATCAAGAAATGCAAAATTTCTTGAAAATGACTTGATCAGTGGGAGTGATCGATCTCAAAGCATTGGTGTAAACACCCCATTTTTGCCATAGAAACCAATAATAATAATAAATAATCAATTTTCAATAATTTCTAATTTTTTCCAATTTTTTCTAATTTTTCTCTAATTTACCATAAATAATAAAAATATTCAAAAAAATAAACATAAATAGGAAAGCACATCAATTTTAAAAAAATGATTTCAGAAATGGCAATAATAAATAATAAATAATTTTTACAAATTTTTGAAATTTCAAAAAATACAAAAAAGTAAAAAAAATCGCATTGCATATATGCAATTTGCGAATAAAAGAAAATCAGGAAAATGGGCTAGCTCAGCTGGTTCGGACCATAGGCTAAGGCGCGCGCAGGGGAACTCAGTCAGGGGTTCGAAACGCGGGGGAAGCAGTTTCCGCGTTTTGCGAATTTTTCATTCACCTAGGACATGTGGCAGCATCTGATTGGCTAGAGGAAGCGTACGCGCCGGGTGCGTGATCGTCTCCTACCTCGAGCCCGAGATCGCCGGCGGAAGGAAAAATTCGTATTTCGGCCATTTCGATTCGATTTTTTTGCACAAATCCAATAGATCTTCAACAGAAATAAGATAAACATTATCTAATTGGAATCAAATCACAACAAATCAATGGATAGACATAAATCGGAGTTGGTTTTCTAACCAAAAATCCGATTAACTTCAATAAGAGGAAATCCGAGCTTATCCAGCTCGGTTTCAAGTGCCTATAAATAGAGGAGGAGTGGAGGAAGCCAGAGGACAGATCACAATCGAGAGAAAGTGAGAGAAAGGAGTGTAAATCGGAGAGCATCGGAGAAGAACCCAAAACCGCGAGCGTCGATCGGAGTTGAACCACCACCAGGAGGCGATCTGGGAGTAAACTACCACCACCATTGGATTCAGCACCCTCGAGAAGCTAGGATTCGACACCTCACCTACGCCAAAAGACCGTCGGAACGCCGTGAACGAGCCTCCTCCGCCACCGTGTTCGACTAATTCGACCCGACCCGACCTGACTCGCGCACCGACCCGGATCCAGGTAAATCGGATTTTCCGGATTTTTTTAATTAATTTATTTTGTTTATTTATTTATTTCGAATTTATTTATTATTTGTTATTTATTTATTTATTTATTGGTTTATGTTTTGTTTTTAATAAATAGGAAAATGTAGAAATTAGATTTTTCTAGAATTTAATAATGTAGAAAAATAATTAAAAAATATATAATAAATAATAATAAAATAATAAAATGTAGGTAAATAATAAAAATATTAGGAAAATAATAAAACTTTAGATCTCAAAATAGGATAGATATTAACTTAGGATAAAATTAAAAAAAAATCACAAAAATTATAGAAAATTTAATAAAAATAATAAAAAAATCATAAAAATGATGAAAATCATAAAAATCATAAAAAATCAAGAAGAATAATAAAAATCACAAAAAATCATAAAAATGAGTTTTAACACTTAGAAAAATTATTTTCTTCCAAATAAATCCAAAATTGATGTTTTTCCCTAAAAATCATTTTCAAAAATCAGATTAAAGCTTAGGCTTAGAATTTTTTAGAAAAATCCAAAAAATGATAAAAAAACATAAATCAAAAGAGATTTCAAAATTAAAATTCACAAACAAACTTAAAGTTTTCAAAAAAGCGAACTACGACTTGTTTGATCCTGAGTAGCAGGTATGTAGGTACCCATTCGGGATAACCCATAAAAATAAAAAAATCATTTTCTTGAAATAATTAATAAAAAGTAACAGAAACATAATGAAGCACATTTCTAAATAGGAACAATTTTAGGAGATTAGGTGGTAACCGTAAAGGTTTTAATAGGTTAGCCTCCGGACTTAGAAACTCTGGTTTTCCCTTTTCCTCTTTTCACAAAAAAAGAGAAGAGGAAATAACGACGACTAGTGGCCCAAATTAAGACTAATCCGCTCCTTTAGTCTTAATTCAATATTTCCCAACAACAGTTGGGTGGCGACTCCAAAAATCAAACGAAATTCCTAACTCAAGTCGAGGATCTACATTAGATGAGCATAGGGTCTAATCTAGATCGGATTAAGAATGGGAATTCAAAAATTAGACTCGACAGGATGGCGACTCCACTGGAGACCCATGCCAGTAGGCTAGCCACCCGAATCTCTTCAATTTGTTATCTTTAAGAAATGTGTGTCATTCTTTTTGCTCTGTTGCTAATTTTTCAGGGATTAGTTAGATTTTGAATTTTCTTTACTGTGGGGGTTTGCATGCATATGTGTGTGTGAGTAGATGCGGTCGAACCCGGGCCGTTCTAGAAACCTGAGACGAGGAGCCATTGTGTAGGTTTCGGGCAAAGTGAGTTGATTCACCGTTCGGGACCGATTAGGCTACCCCACCCTATGCTTCGATATGGCCTGAGATCCATTTCTTCGAGAATGCGGGAGGCCATAGAGCTCGGGAACCAGTTAGAACCAACCTACTTGCATGCATAACATCATAAGGGGTTGACAATTGGATGACAATGTAATGGTTTGTTATTTTGTCCTTGGAGTTCAGGACCATTTCCTTGTAATGTTTTCATAGCTTTGTTTGTAACTAGGCGATTTCTTATTGTAAATAGATGGCCAGCAGCGCAGTCGGCCGCCTCCTCCGCAAAGAAATTCGGGTATACAAACCTTTGGACCCAAATTTGGTACTGGACCATTGGTTTACCTTGTACAACCCAGAGGAGCAGGCCCTCATCCAGCAAAAGATCGGCCCCGTCCTCTCACTAACAAGGATAGAGGTGAATTTGCCTTTAATCCGGGCCATGCTCCAATTATGGGAAATCGAGCTCGCTGCTTTCTTTATCGGGCCGCATGAGATCACCCCTACCCTTGAAGAGTACACCTAGCTGTTATAGGCTCCAGCACTAACCGATCAAATCTATATGCTAGACCTCGAGGCCGGGCCAACCGGTACCTTCAGCAGATTATTAGGCATCCGTAAAACAGCCGTCAACAAAGCCCTAGCAGACTGCAATGGATATTGCATACGGATGGATGATTTGGAAGCCTGGTTCATCGCCCGAGAGGACAACGGGGATAGGAAGGACATATTATGTGGGGACCCTAAAACTTACAAATAGAGAAGGGTGAACGCTTTCATCTTAACAGCCTTCGCCACCATATTGTTCCCCACCGGGACCTTCTATATTCACTACCGGGTCGTAGAGCTGGTGACCCAATTTCTGGAGAGAAGATCTTACATCTCAGCTCTACTGGCTGAACAGATCCGGAACTTAAATTTCCTCAAGAAGAAAGGCCATGGGATTCTCCGCTCAAGCCTTAACCTTCTGCTGATCTGGTTTGTAAGCCACCTTAAGTGTTTCGGGCTGAACATGGTCCGAAAAACCTTAGCCCAGTAGGCGGATCTTGTAGATTCATGTATAGAAAAGGTGAAGCTACCCGACGACCTCACTAGCCACAGTTGGGTAGAGCTGCTTAGGAGCTTCAGTGCAGAAGATATTCTATGGACAGCCAGGTGGAGTTGCTGTAACAAAATCATCTTGACCTGCAGAAACTTCCAAGCGGTGCCTTTAATCGGAATCAGCGGATGTGTTGGATATCACCCCAACTCAGTGGTTCGCCAATTTGGTACCATCCAAGATATAGTTTATCGGCCCTCGCTGGAAGCAGTCACCTTTGAATACCAAGATCCGAACCTGTTGGTAGCCGAAAAGTTTGTTAAGCTGGCAGAGGTCAAAGCACTTTGGGAAGCCAGAATTGAAAGCCCGAATGTGGACCTCGGGGAGTTAGATGACGAAGTGGGAAAACATCGAGCCACCAGAGAGTTTGTAATCCGCCAGCTATACCAGACAGGGGAAAGAGCATATCGGGTTCCAGACGTCACCCAACCAAGACCAGACAAGATCAATCCAGAGACAGAAGTATACCTAGAACAGGTCAAGGCTCGAATGGAGGTATACTTTGAAGCTGCAAATCATAAGAAAGACATCTGGAAGGGACGTTTCAAAGAATCCGACCAAAGGAACAAGGCCTTAGAAGCACAATTGGAGAAATGCCAAGCCAAAGTCAAGGAATTGGAAGCCGTCATCAGTGGGAAGTCTGAGCCTCCACAACAAAAGACTAAAAGAACTAGGAAGTAGATCTTTATTTGTAATATTTCATTTTGAACTCCAGAAGTTTTAATATTAATAAAAGTGAAGTTTCGATATTACATTGTCAGTTAGTTATCAACCCTTTTAGCATCCGCGTGACACATGCATATCATTCTTGCATTCATTACACTAAAATAAAAACAAAATGCGAATCCAGGTATCAAAATAGCTTCCAAGCAACCGAACCCTCCTAAAAGTCCAGTTCTCACGCGCTCAAGAACAAGAATGGCCAACAGTAGCGACAACCGCAACAACGCCAATGCTGAAGCTGCCTCGGACTCTAGGATCATGTCCCTAGAACAAATAGTCTAACAACTAGCTGCCCAGGTTTACCTCTTAACTGAAAGCATCGGCCTCCTACGCAACACTTAGCCAACCCAGGAAGAGTATTTAGGGGCCAGAAAGGGGAAAGCAGTGGAGGGACAGCCTCCGGAATATGAGGAGATCAATTCCTACCTTAACCCGGCCTTTGAATATGAGCCAAAGGTCAACCAGGGACTGACCTCTGATGACCTGAAAAAGGAGATGGAAGAGAGGCAGAAGGAGATGGAGAAGCGACTCTTCCAGCAGCTCCATGACAAGATGAAAAGCATTGAAGGCCTTGATGGTTTTGAATAGGCCTGAATCACCAATCTGCTAGCATACAAGGAAGAGATATACCCTGAAAAGTTCAAAACCCTAGAGTTTGAAAAGTATGATGGGACCGGCTGCCCCAAAATGCATACCAGGCTATATGCCCGGAAAATGAGAAAGTATGCTCAATACAACCAACTCATGCTCCAGACATTCCAAGACAACCTCACAGGCCCTGCACTAGTCTGGTATGCCCACTTGGACTTCAACATTGTTAACACTTGGGAGAAGTTAGCCCGGGCATTTTATGACCAATATAAGTTCAATATTAAAGTCGCCCCATCCGTAATCGACTTGGGGAGTCTCCGGAAGAGACATGCTGAGCCGTTCAAGGAGTATGCTCAACGCTGGAGGGCCCAGGCCGCCAGGGTAACCATCCCGATATCTGAAAAGGAATTGACATCCATATTTGTCAATACCCTGGACAAGACCTATTTTTCACACCTAGTAGGCCAGACCTCATCCAGTTTTGCAGAGGTAGTGGCTGCGGGGTGTAGGATTGAGAATGCCATCACTACCGGTAGACTCCAAACAATGGAGCCTCCTAGGGTCACACCGACACAAAGGCCTGTAGGAGGAAACAGAGCTAAAGAGTCCACTGTCAGCACAGTCCACTCCGGTAAGGCAGAAAAATCTGGGACTCATGTGACATTCCAGACCCTAAGTACCCCAGTCGAACAACCCACGGCGGGTCATAATCAGGCCGCCAGGATCCCAAGGCAGTTCACTCCAATCCCCATACCGCTCAGTCAGGTCTTCGCTCGGCTGAGGGCAGACAACTTGATTAGTTTTTAGATCCCCAATGACCGATACAAGCCTAAGAACTTCGACTCAAACCTCAAGTGTGACTACCACATGGGTCAGGAGGGGCATTCCACAGATAGGTGCTGGAGGCTCCGGCACAAAATCCAAGACTTAATTGATGCAGGAATCATACAATTGGATTTCGTAAACGCCCCAACACCCAATGTCAACACCAACCCACTGCCCAATCACAAGCCCACCATCAACATGATCACATCAGAGGAGTCGGCTCCCAAAGAAGCCCTTAAAAAGAATCCAACTGAGCAACAAAAGAAGCAATCCCACCAAGCTCCAGAAGAAACTCCAAAAGCACACATTAAGAGAAGATGGTTAGCCAGAGACCCAACGGTTGGCACTTTGGAAGAATCACATGGGAGATTTCAGTATTTGGTAAACTATTCTTATACCCCGACTGAGCAAGGGCCACCTAGTGGATGGGGACCGAAGTTTGAGAAGGAAGACAACCCAGCAAAGGAAGAAGGGAAGACTGTCAACATGATCAACTCTCATCAGAAGCCCACGGTTATACAGTGCTATGAGGGACAATCAACTGAGGTACAAATCCCAAGAAAAAGATATGTATTCCATGTCCCGATACCGGCGGAGAATTACAAGGCTACACCGTTCAACTATCGGGCCCTCGAGCAAAAGCGGCCTCCTATGGTGGGAGGCATCACCCGCTCTGGGAGATTATATGATCCAAAGTATAAAGGCCCGACCGAAGAGCCCAACGTGGAAAAAGGGGAAGAAGAGGAAGAGGGTCTAGCTACGTTTACGAAGGTGGTTAAGGCTAGCGAATACAAGATCATGGAACAATTAAATAAGGTTCCAGCGCAGATATCACTCATGGGCCTTCTCACAACATCCGAGCCTCATAGGGAAGCACTCTTTAAAGTGCTGAAAAAGATTCAGGTCCCGGAAGGTATCGCTATAGACAAACTAGGTCACGTGGCGGACTCCATCTTCGCAATGGACCAAATATCCTTCTCTCCGGCAGAGCTAGGAGAAGAGGGAGACTAACATACCAAACCACTGTTCATAGTGGTCAGGTGCAACGACACCATTGTCTCCCGGGTACTTATCGATAACGGATCATCCCTCAACGTTTGCCCATTGGCAACGCTTGACTTACTGGGGGTCGATCCAAGCAACATAAAACCTAGCTCCACAGTGGTCAGAGCCTTCGACGAGTCAAAAAGAGACATAGTGGGGGAGGTAAACCTGCCAGTGGAAATTGGTCCACAAGTATTCCACATCGCTTTCCAGGTCCTCGACATCCCAAGGTCTTTCAACCTGCTTTTGGGACGACCCTGGATACATGCTACTGGAGCCATCCCCTCTAGTTTCCACTAAAAGGTCAAATTCATCGCAAACGGGCAGATAGTCACTGTATTGGGCGAGCAGGATTATGCCATATATAAGGAGACTGCCATACCTTACATTGGGGAAGAGGGTTCAGAAGACCTAAGGCTACAGATCTTCAATGAAGTGAACATGGTAACCAGCAAGGAGGGCCATCAGTTTAAAGAGGGGCAGCATGGGACGTTTGGACTAGGGTACATTCCTACGGCCGCAGAAGAAGCGCAAATGAAAGGTGTCAAAGGCAAAATGAAGGGGAAGCTGATCGACACCCAGATGTGCATCCCACCTCTCCAACAATCTTTCCGAAAGGCAAATATCATTCAAGAGCTGCGGATAAATGAAGAGGACGACAGCCAAGGGAAATCAACTCCCCGCACGTCCAACCAGCATCCAGCTCTGAACAATTGGTTTTGTTATCCTATCAGTAGCGCTAGGTTAGCTCAAAAGTAGAGAAAAATTATTAAACAAATTTTATTGAGACTCTTTATCAAGTTCAATTACAGTTTTTTTTTTTTCCTTCTTATATATATATGCTTTCATTTTACTCAGATCTCATACCATCGAACATTAGGGATATTTCGCGCAGGCAGAAAGTAAAAACGCTGGTATCGTTTCCAACGCTGCTGGGTCAGTTGTTGAAGGCGATATCTTAGACTACGAAATAATACAAGAAAATTGGCTAAAACATGAACAAAGCGAAATCTCGATCGACGAGCCTGTGGAGGCAGTAAATCTAGGAAGCATGGAAAACCCTAAGAACCTCAAAATCGGGACCAGTTTGAGTGCCGAGCAAAAACGTGAGATAACCGAGCTATTAATGGAATATGCATATGTGTTTGCCTGGTCATATGGTGACATGCCAGGGCTAGACCAGTCAATAGTAGTTCACAGGCTTCCCATAAGGGAAGATGTCAAACCTAAAAAACAAAAACTGAGAAGATTTAGGCTTAACATCTTACTGAAGATCAAAGAAGAAGTCAAGAAACTGCTAGAAGTAGGGTTCATTGAAGTATCCGACTACCTAGAGTGGGTAGCAAATATAGTCCCCGTCATGAAAAAGAACGGAAAAGTACGCGTATGCGTAGACTTTCGGGACTTAAACCAAGCCACGCCAAAGGATAACTTCCCCCTAGCTCATATTGATGTTATAGTAGACAACACTGCGGGAAACCATCTCTTCTCATTCATGAACGGTTTCTCAGGATATAATCAAATAAAAATGGCTGAGGAAGATAAAACCAAAACGACCTTCATCACAACGTGGGGGACTTTCTATTACAAAGTCATGCCCTTCGGTTTAAAAAAACGCCGGGGCAACATATCAGAGAGCCATGGTCGCTATACTTCACGATATGATGCATCGAGAGGTTGAAGTATATGTCGACGACATGATAGCCAAATCCAAAGAAGGAGAAAGCCATATAGATATCCTGAGGAAATTGTTTAAACGACTGAGAAAATTCTAGCTCAAGTTAAACCCAGAAAAATGTACTTTCGAGGTCACAATGGGGAAATTATTAGGGTTTGTCATAAGCCAGGAGGGCATTAAAATCGACCCTGACAAGGTAAAGTCCATATTAGAATTACCTTCCCCACGATCTGTTAAAGAAGTAAGAAGCTTATTGGGAAGATTAAATTATATAGCTCGTTTTATCTCACAGCTCACCGACAAATGCCGGCCATTATTCCATCTGTTGAAGAAGAACGCCACAATAGAATGGGACGACGAATGCGAAGAGGCATTCAAAACAATCAAAGACTATCTTACAAAACCTCCGGTCTTGATAGTCCCGAAATAAGGAAAGCCCTTATTCTTATACCTTACTATACTCCCTGAATCCATGGGATGTGTGCTGGGGCAGAAAGATGACGAGGGAAGAGAGCGTTTCATATATTATCTGAGCAAGAAGTTCACAAATGAGGAACAGAGGTACTCAAAGGTGGAGAAGACGTGTTTGTGCTTTAATCTGGGTCATGCATCGACTAAGGCAATACACCTTTTACTACCATATTGAATTGCTGACAAGACATGATCCCTTGAAATACTTGGCAGAGAAACTAGCCTTAATATGGAGAATCTCTAAGTGGCAAATGCTCCTATCCGAGTTCGACATCACATACATAAATCAGAACTCGATGAAAGGGCAAGCCTTAGCTGATCAATTGGCGGAACACCCTGTCGAGACAGATTCCCAAGAACTACAGGCCCAATTTCCGGATGAGAATATATTGACAGTGGAAGATAGGCCGGTAGAAGACTTTGGGATAGAGCAGAACCCGAAATGGAAACTGTTTTTCAATGGAGCTGCCAATGTATTCGGTTATGGGGTTGGGGCAGTATTGATATCCCCGGTCGGCATTCAATTCCCTACAGCGATGAGACTTACATTTCCCTATACCAATAATATCGCAGAATATGAAGCATGTATTCTTGGCCTCAAAATGGCCTGCCAAATGGGAATCCGCGAATTAGAGGTATACGGGGATTCGTCGCTCATCATACTACAGACAAGAGAGGAATACAAGACTAAAGACCCCAAACTGGTACCGTATCATCAACACTTGACAGAGCTAATTGAAGAATTCAAGGCAATCACTTTTACATACATCCCGAGAACTCAGAATCAGTTCGCAGATGCACTAGCCACGCTAGCATCTATGATCCAGATAACAGGGGGAGCTGAAGTTCAACCGATGAACATAGACATCGAAAGTCGGCCCGCCTACTGTTTAACAATGGAAAAGATACAAGATAACAAACCCTGGTATCACGATATCAAGACCTTTCTCCAAGAAGGTAAATACCCCGAAATGGCTAGCAAGAATGACCAAAGAACACTCAGAAGGTTAGCAAGCCGTTTCCTATTAAGTGGGTCCATACTTTACAAGAGATCATCTGATACCACCCTGTTGAGATGTTGGACAAAGATGAAGCATGCGAACTGATGAAGGAAGTACATGAGGGAGTATGTGGACCTCATATGAATGGCTACATGTTGGCTCAAAAAATCTTGAGGTTAGGATATTATTGGTTAACCATGAAATCAGATTGCACAAGATATGTCAAGCACTGTCATCTGTGTCAAGTCTATGCGAACCGGATCAATGCTCTGCCCAACGAGCTACACTTGTTATCAGCACCATAGCCTTTCTCCATGTGGGGAATCGACATAATAGGCCTGATCACTCCGACAGCATCTAACGGCCACAGATTCATACTAGTAGCGATCGATTACTTCACCAAATGGGTAGAAGCTTCGTCATATACCAATGTCATAAAAGGGGTAATAGTCCGCTTCTTAAAAAGGGACATAATAGCTAGATATGGAGTTCCTGAGTCTATCATCATCGACAACGGTACCAATCTCAACAACAAATCGATGACAGGTTTATGTCAGCAATTCCACATAAACCACAGAAATTCAACTCCCTACCGACCTCAAATGAACAGGGCAATAGAAGCAGCTAACAAAAATATCAAAAAGATCATCGAGAAAATGACAACCACTTACAAAGATTAGCATGAAATGTTACCGTTTGCTCTCATGGCTTATAGGACTTCAATAAGAACATCTACGGGAGCCACCCCTTACTCATTGGTATATGGTACTAAAGCAGTGCTACCAGTTGAAGTTGAGATACCATCATTCAGAATCTTGTCGGAAAGTCAGTTAACCGAATCGGACTAGGTAAAGAAGAGGCTTGATCAGCTGAATTTGATTGATGAAAGAAGAATTACCGCATTATGTCATGGCTAGGGTTACCAACAAAGAATGGCCCGAGCATTTAACAAGAAGATGAGACCTCGGTACTTTAAAGAGGGGGATCTGGTACTAAGGAAGGTTCTTCCGAATGCCCAAGACTCCAGAGGGAAATTTACCCCAAACTACGAAGGCCCTTATGTGGTGAAAAAGGTTTTATCAGGAGGTGCTCTGATATTAACTCAAATGGATGGTCCAGAATTAAGAGACCCCATTAACATAGATGCTGTAAAGATGTACTATCCTTAGGTAAGGAAATTGAAATTTTGCCAATGTTTATGAAAGCCAATATTTGATATAAGTTCCGTTGAGTCAAATTTTTACTTTTTACAAGCAAAGTTAATATCCCTGAATGGTCAATAATCCAAATCAATTCGCACCATAACAAATATTCCTAAACACATTACCCACCATATCACCAATGAAAGATAAATGCTGAAATGATAATAAATCTTAATATAGTTTGTGATATAATCCTATCTATTTTTGAAAATTAGAACTGAGCGCATCATTAGGATAACATTACCGTCAAAAGAGCCTTGCGCATAAAGAAAGGGAGCACATCAAAATTTTCAACCCCGTGTCAAGATAAGAAGAAATGAAGCAGAAGCAAACCAGCACGAAAGTTCGGTTGTTTGTTTGCTATCCACGATAAACTGGCAAGCATATTAAAATAAATAACTATCATCATATCATCGCATCACTTAGTTCAGGCTGTAGAAAGCATATTCAAAAGCACAAAATGAGTCAGCCTATAGTGGGGCATTTGTCTAAACATTCCCCTTAATAGGGTAGTCAGCCCAAAAGGGGGCACTTCCCTAGATCTCTTCCAAGGTTAGTCTATAAAGGCACCTTTCTAGATATCATTTTTACATTAGGTTAGTCAGCTCATAGGGGACACTTTCCTAAAAACCTTGTTCTCATGGTTAGCCCATAGGGGGTACTTTTTGAGACAATTTAATTCCAAGTTAGTCAGCCCATAGGGGCACTTTCCTAAAACTTTGTTCTTATGGTCAGCCCATAGGGGGCACTTTTTGAGACAATTCAACTCTAGGTTAGTTAGCCCATAGGGGGCACTTTCCTAAAACTTTGTTCTCATGGTCAGCCCATAGGGGGCACTTTTTGAGACAATTCAACTTCAGGTTAGTCAGCCCATAGGGGGCACTTTCCTAAAACTTTGTTCTCATGGTCAGCCCATAGGGGGCACTTTTTGAGACAATTCAACTCCAGGTTAGTCAGCCCATAGGGGGCACTTTCCTAAAAATGTGTTCTCATGGTCAACCCATAGATGGCACTTTTTGAGACATTTCTATTATAAGTTAGTCAGCCCATAGGGGGCACTTTCTTAAAAATTTACCTCATGGTTAGCCCATAGGGGGCACTTTTTGAGGCATTCAATTCAAGGTTAGTCTGCCCATGAGGGGCACTTTCCTAAACTCCTCCGATTAGTCAGCTCTTGGGGCACTTTTCGGAAATATTCTTCCAAACAGTTGCTAGTCTAACAAGACGCTTCTGTTGACAGGTAGCCAGCTCATAAGGGCGCTTCCTAAGTAAATTTTCTTTCCAATGTTGCTAGTCTGATAAGACGCTTCCTATCATCATTTCTTCCACATAATGCTTGAGGTGTTTCCTATCGCCAATTAGTCAGCCCATAAAGCCCTGTTTGGGGAGGGAACATTACTCTAAATTGTTAGGACCATCTTAAATCGTGAGATTATTAGCTCATGGAGTATTTTCCTACCAAAAACCTATTTAATAGGCCAAAAATGGCGTCTTTCTTGTCTTTGTAGTTAAGTTTTTCAAACTTTACTACAAAGAGGGGCAGCTGTAAACACCCCATTTTTGCCCTAGGAATCAATAATAATAAAAAATAATCAATTTTCAATAATTTCCATTTTTTCCAATTTTTTCTAATTTTTCTCTAATTTACCATAAATAATAAAAATATTCAAAAAATAAACATAAATAGGAAAGCACATCAATTTTAAAAAATTATTTCAGAAATGGCAATAATAAATAATAAATAATTTTTACAAATTTTTGAAATTTAAAAAAATACAAAAAAATAAAAAAAAATCGCATTGCATATATGCAATTTGCGAATAAAAGAAAATCAGGAAAATGGGCTAGCTCAGCTGGTCGGACCATGGGCTAAGGCACGCGCAGGGGAACTCGGTCAGGGGTTCGAAACGCGGGGGAAGCAGTTTCCGCGTTTTGCAAATTTTTCATTCACCCAGGACACGTGGCAGCATCTGATTGGCTAGAGGAAGCGCACGCGCCGGGCGCGTGATCGTCTCCTACCTCGAGCCTGAGATCGCCGGCGGAAGGAAAAATTCGTATTTCGGCCGTTTCGATTCGATTTTTTTGCACAAATCCAACAGATCTTCAACAGAAATAAGATAAACATTATCTAATTGGAATCAAATCGCAACAAATCGATGGATAGACACAAATCGGAGTTGGTTTTCTAACCGAAAATCCGATTAGCTTCGATTGGATGAAATCCGAGCTTATCCAGCTCGGTTTCAAGTGCCTATAAATAGAGGAGGAGTGGAGGAAGCCAGAGGACAGATCACAATCGAGAGAAAGGAGTGCAAATCGGAGAGCATCGGAGAAGAACCCAAAACCGCGAGCGCCGATCGGAGTTGAACCACCACCAGGAGGCGATCTGGGAGTGAACCACCACCACCATTGGATTCAGCACCCTCGAGAAGTTAGGATTCGACACCTCACCCGCGCCAAAAGACCGCCGGAACGCCGTGAACGAGCCTCCTCCACCGCCGTGTCCGACCGATTCGACCCGACCCAACCCGCACACTTTGATTTGGAGTTGCACCAAATGGATGTGAAAACGACTTTCCTTATTGGTGATCTAGAGGAAGAGGTTTACATGAAACAACCTGAAGGATTCTCTTCTAGTGAAGGTGAGCATTTGGTTTGCAAGCTTAATAAGTCCATATATGGATTAAAACAAGCCTCTCGTCAATGGTATTTGAAATTCCATGATATAGTCACTTCATTTGGCTTTGAAGAAAACATGATGGATCAATGTATATACCAAAAGGTCAGTGGGAGTAAAATTTGTTTTCTTGTGCTATATGTAGATGATATTTTACTTGCAACCAATCATAAGGGTTTGCTATATGAGGTGAAACAATTTCTCTCAAAGAACTTTGATATAAAGGATATGGGTGAGGCATCTTATGTCATTAGCATTAAGATCCATAGGGATAGATCTCGAGGCATTTTAGGTTTGTCTCAAGAAACCTATATCAATAAAGTTTTAAAGAGATTTCAGATGAAAGATTGTTCACCGAGTGTAGCACCCATTGTGAAAGGTGATAAATTTAGTTTAAGCCAATGCCCCAAAAATGAGCTCGAGCAGGAACAAATGAGAAACATCCTATATGCTTCAGCTGTTGGAAGCCTAATGTATGCTCAGGTCTGTACCAGACCTGACATTACATTTGCTGTTGGGATACTAGGGAGATATCAGAGTAACCCAGGTATTGACCACTAGAGAGCTGCAAAGAAGGTAATGAGAAACCTTCAAGGAACAAAGGGTTATATGCTCATGTATAAACAGACCGATAATCTGGAGGTTGTTGGATACTCCGATGCGGACTTTGCTGGCTGTGTTGATTCACGTAAATCAACATCTGGCTACATTTTCATGCTTGCCAGTGGGGCCGTATCTTGGAGAAGTGCAAAGCAGACATTGACTGCTACTTCCACGATGGAGGCCGAGTTCATATCTTGTTTTGAGGCTACCTCAGATGGTGTATGGATAAAGAGTTTAATATCTGGGCTTTGGTATTGTCGACTCTATTTCTAGGCCATTAAGATTGTACTGTGATAACTCAACTGCTGTATTTATGGCTAAAAATAATAAGAGTGGTAGTCGAAGTAAGCATATCGACATCAAGTACTTGGCCATAAGAGAACGTGTTAAGAACAAGAAAGTGGTCATTGAGCATATTAGCACTGAGTTAATGATAGCCGATCTTTTAACTAAAGGCATGCAACCAAAGAATTTTAAGGATCATGTAATGAGAATGGGACTTGGTTCCATAATGTAATCTTTCATTGTATATGATGTTAATGAAACTCTTATTCAGTTGATGATTTCTCATTTAGCCTTGTGTACACATTTTGTTTATTCATTTATTTTGAGAAATATCATTAAGTTTAGACCTTGAATAAACATCGGGTTTATTCATCAAGTTCTATGGGGTTGAGAGGCACAATGCATTGTAATACATGAGAGATAATACTCGTCATTAGAGGACCTATCACCATGATTCATGTATTTTGTTTCTCATTAAGATAAATTATGGAATACATGGACCAAGTGGGAGAATGTTGGTTTCCTTCCCCTATTTACTCGGTAACAAACAACCGCCAGATATGGTCTATAAATCCCACAATATCAGGAATAATAAATCTCACAATATTAGGAACAGTAAATCCCATCATATCAGGAATTGCTTCCTATTTTTGTGAAACAACTCATTGATGGAATGAGTTTAAATAGGAGTACTACGGGGTCTCTAATGCTGCTCACTTCTACAGAACAATACACCATCAATTTTGAGTGAGTTAAGGTTTAAAAGCACCAACCGAAACCGAGACGCAAAACCAATCTCCACCAAGCAGAACACCTATTTGCTTTGCAATGGCTGGAGGTATGAAAAAGAACTCTTGCTTCCGCTACTGCATATGTTAAGCAGTTTAATTTTACAAATATATGTTCAATACGAAATGGGCGCCAAAAAAAAATGTTCCTCACTTCATGTTGTTGAGTATACATGAGTGTATATTCCCATAAACCATCTTCTCGTAAACTTTATCAAAATCCCAAATTCCAAGTTGTCCTTTCTTTCATGGGAAATAAGCACTCATGTCGATAAACCATATTCCAGGACCATCACAATTGAACCAAATAGTACAATTGTATAACGCTCACCTTATCCCCTGACAAAAGAAGATTATTCTTTGTTGGATGGAACTCCAAGCAAGTTACTCGTCTGCTATGGTATCTAATAACTGCACAATCTACTTCATCTGGAATTACATAAGCTGGCTTAATCTGGTACAGCATATGATGGGACAAAAGGATAACGAACATTAGAGGGACCAATCAAGCTATGAAAAATAAAAGATTTGACAAAACCAACAAGTAAAACATCTGAAACATTATGGACGGTCATCATCATTTGAGGTCCTAAAAGTTACCATCTCAAAAGTGCATGGTTTAAATTGTTACTATCACTCCTACAACGAAAATAACAACAATTTACTCATCATAAAGAAACCTAGAGATAATGTATCATGTACAATCCCAACATATGAAATCTTGCAAGAAGAGTAGGAAAATATAGCTCTAAATCCAGCTAGCTTAAGGAACAGTCCCGTCAATAAATCAATGGAACTGCATACAAGTAAATGAAAAAAATAAATTGATTAAAATCTAATAAAGAAAGTAAAAATAAACCAGAAAAGGTACTCTCTACGATAAAATATATAAATTTGCTTACCTTAGGGATTTGTTGACTGATCTCACGGCTGAAGACATATTCCAGAGGCTTTGTAGTATTTTTTCGGGATGCTGGAGTAACTCCATGCTCAGTAGCCACTCTGTGAGGACATGTCATTGTAGTGTGGCCGTGGCCTTCAACACATAGAATATAGGCCAACATTTTCATATTGGCTATTTGATAGTTTAGAAATTAAAAGAAAATAGGCCAACATTTTCATATTGGCTATTGCTTCACTGATCGCACAGTTCACAAAGCCTCACTATGAATTTCGCAAGGCTTAGAAAAGAAAAAACATGAAGGATCACTAGTTTAACTTGAAATTAATTTGAAATAGTGGGAATCTATTGATACAAATATCATCGTATCATGTTTAAATGTTTATAAAGTATTTTAACTCGTCTTTACTTGATAGTTTATAAATTAAAAGAAAATAGTTCAACATTTTCATAACCTATAAGCTATTTCTTCTCCGCATATTTTCGATTCACAATCAAAAACACCGAAGCCAGATTTATTGTAATCTATTTGACCAACTTTTGAGATTCTAATTTCCTTTGTTGATGGAGATACAGGAGACACGAGCTGATGCACGGCTTGTTACACGACCGTGTAATGAGTGAAAGGAACTCACAGAAGCATACACGGTCTCTATACACAGCTTGAGGCACGACCGTGTACTCGATCAAGGTATCCCACAGAATCATACACGGCTGGGAGGCACGGCCAGGGACACGGCCGTGTATTCGGTCAGGAACATTCACAGAATCATACACGGCTGGGGGGCACGGCTTGGGACACAGCCGTGTAATGCGATCGTCACATGCCCAGAAACATACACGATCTAAAGGCACGGCCGTGTATGCGACCGTGTACCGCGGTCGTCACATGCCCAGAAACATACACGGCTTAGAGGCACGGCCGTGTATGTGATAGGTTATAGACGTGTATATCATTATTTATTTCCACATGTACACTTAGATTTTCCTCTTTTAGATATTTTACGGGGAAGTATATATACCCTTTTGTTAGACATGTTAGGGTACGTTTTATCATACTTTGAAATACACTTTGAAAGAGATTTTTCTCCGTTCATCGGTTATGCGCAACCAGAGTTTGCATCAAAGAGCCTTTTTTGTTGTTGTGAAACCAATCCATATTCGGATTCGTTTCGTTTCGCTTTCCGCGCTGCTTCAGTTGGTATCAGAGCAATGCTATTCCCTATGGAGATTTCAACTCATCAAGGAGATGATAGCGGTCGTGTTCTTGACGGTGTTCAAGATGCGAGGTTATAGGGGAACCATCAGTGGGTTCCAAGGGCAGAGTTCGACGCAATGCATCAGAAGGTCGGGCGTATGGAACGGCGCCTTGATGAACTGATCAAGCGTTTCGATGCCTTAGTGGTAGACCCCAATAGGGCCGGAGGCGTTGGTAGGAATCCACCACATGCAGTGGAGGAATTCGAGGGACACGTACTCCGACCTGTCGTTGAGAACAAGTGGGAACGTGTAAGGGATAAGGAATCCAGCGAAGAGAGTGATGATACATATGGGAGTAGGCTACAGCGAGGACGCAGTGGTAGAGGTGGTGGTTATCGGATGACTCATCATGGGAACCACCCTAAAGACGGCGATTATAGGAGGAACCATGGAGGCTATGATCAGGGGGACGGCGGAGACTACCGCTTGAAGGTCGACATTCCATGGTTCGATGGCAGCCTTAATATCGAAGGCTTCCTCGATTGGATTGCGGAAGTAGACCGGTTCTTCAACTATATGGAAATTCTCGAAGACCGTCGAGTAAGGTTGGTAGCATATAGGTTGAAGAGTGGTGCCTCGGCATGGTGGGAGAGGCTACAGAGTAGGAGGCAAAGGGAAGGAAAACACCCGGTGAGATCATGGTATCGCATGAAGCAGTTGCTGCAACATGATTTCCTCCCACCGGACTATGAGCAGATACTGTTCCAACAATATCAGCGGTGCCGCCAGGGACAACGTTCCGTGCATGAGTATACGGCGGAGTTCATGAGGTTGGCTGAGCGGAATGATTTGAGGGAGAGCAAAGGCCAGCAAGTTGCAAGGTATGTGGAAGGACTGAAGCTCCAAATCAAAGACAAATTTGGGGTTACGATGGTGAGGACTCTAGTAGAGGCAAAGAACTTGGCCCTCCGAGCGGAACTAGTGTTGCAGGAACAAGGGAGTAGATATGGAGGAGGAAGGAAGGGTTATGTAGGTGAAGCTATGGGTAGTGGTAGTAGGTCGGGATTTGAGAAAGGTAAAATTACGCCATACAAACCTACTGAGGATATTACCAGGAGGGAAGAGAACAGTGAGGGGAAGAAGCCGATGGAGCAGAAGGGAACCCAGAAGCAGAATAACCCCTATGCCAAACCTATTTTGGGCAAATGTTTCCGATGCAATCAACCAGGTCATCGGTCAAACGAATGTCCTGCGAGGAGAAGCGTAAACATCCTTGATAGGGAGGACGATGAAGAGGTTTGCTGTAAGCCTGATGGAGAGAGAGAGTATTATGAGGAAGAAGAAGAAGCAGCAGAACCAACTTATGTGATTCGGCGCATGATGCTAACCCCAAAGCAAGAAGAAGTCACGCAGCGACACCAGTTGTTTCGCACACGGTGTACTATCTTGGGGAAGTTGTTTGAGCTAATAGTAGACAGTGGTAGTTGCGAAAACATCATAGGAAGGGAGGTGGTGAAACAGCTGTAGTTGCCTATCGAGAAGCACCCGAACCCGTACACCATTGGTTGGATTAAAGCGGCCGAAAAGATTGAAGTCAAGGAGAGATGCGGGGTACCTTTCTCAATAGGGAAGTACCGCGATGAAGCATTCTGTGATATTGTAGACATGGATGCTTGTCACATATTATTCGGGAGGCCATGGCAATTTGATGTGGACGCGCAACATGCGGGTAAGGAGAATGTCTATAGATTGGAGAATAAGGGTGTGAGGTACACCTTGTTACCATTGAAAAGGGAAGGACGCGCGAAGGGAAAGAAGGTTGAAAGTCGTTCGTTCCTAACCGTCACTCAATCAGAGAAGGAAGTGATGGAAGACTTGAGGGAGTCGCGGGTGGTACATGCCCTCATAGTAAAAAGTGTGGCAGGAGGAGAGGAGGAGATCGATGGGGAAGTACCCGAGGTAGTAAAGAGTCTACTGGAGGAATTTAAGGAGGTGGTTCCGGACGATCTACCTGAAGGTCTACCGCCACTAAGAGACATTCAACACCAGATAGACCTGGTACCCAGAGCAAGTCTCCCAAACCTCCCGCATTATAGGATGAGTCCCAAGGAGGCCGAGATTTTACAAGAGAAGGTCCAAGAGCTTTTGGACAAAGGGTTTATCCGGGACAGCTTGAGTCCGTGTGCCGTTCCAGCCTTGTTAACTCCAAAGAAAGATGGAAGCTGGAGGATGTGTGTTGATAGCCAAGCTATCAATAAGATTACCATAGGGTATAAATTCCCTATCCCACACATCGAGGATATGTTGGATCGTTTGAGTGGCGCTACTATCTTCTCCAAAATAGATTTGCGGAGTGGGTACCACCAAATTCGGATCCACCCCGGAGACGAATGGAAGACGGCATTCAAGACCAAGGAGGGGCTGTATGAGTGGCTAGTGATGCCATTTGGTCTTAGTAACGCACCGAGCACCTTCATGAGAGTAATGAACCAAGTATTAAAACCCTTTAATGGTTGTTTCATTGTTGTGTACTTCGATGATATTTTAGTATTCAGTAAGTCTGAAGAAGAACATTTTGAGCATTTGAAATGCGTATTATCTGTACTAAAAGAGAACAAACTGTTCGCTAATCTTAAGAAGTGCATATTCATGTCAAGGCGACTATTGTTCCTTGGGTTTGTAGTCAGCAGTGAAGGGGTAATGGTGGATGACGAAAAGGTGAAGGCGATTAGAGAATGGCTTGTTCCGAGAACTGTTACTGAGTTGAGAAGCTTTCTCGACCTAGCTAGTTTCTACAAAAGATTCATTAAGCACTTTAGTACAGTCGCTGCCCCCTTGACTGAGTGTTTGAAGAAGGGTAAGTTCCAATGGGGGAAAGAAGCTGAAACGAGCTTCATGAACTTAAAGCAACGATTGTGTGGCGCTCCTGTATTAGTGCTACCCGATTTTGAGAAGTTATTCGAGGTGGATTGCGATGCCAGTGGGGTTGGAGTTGGTGCAGTCCTGTCACAGGAAAGAAGACCAATCGCCTTTTATAGTGAAAAATTGTGCGAAGCAAGGAGGACTTGGTCTACATATGACAAGGAATTCTACGCCGTAGTGAGAGCCCTTAAAGTATGGGAGCACTATTTGATTGGGAAGGAGTTCATTTTGTACTCAGACTGCAGGGCTCTTAAACACTTGAGTGGTCAAACCCGGATTAGTAAGGATATACACGTCAGGTGGATTGAGTTCTTGCAAAGGTTTCCTTTTAGACTAATGCACAAGTCGGGTGTGCAAAACAAGGTCGCAGACGCCCTAAGTAGAAGAGCGGATGTCCTACTCACTTTAAGTGCAGACATTGTCGGTTTTGAGAAGTTAAAGGAACTATACGAAGATGATAGCGACTTTAAAGACACTTGGACTAAGTGTGCCAACAGAGAACCTTGTGACGACTATCATATCCATGAGGGGTACTTGATAAAAGGAAATCAGCTGTGCATTCCTGAATCTTTCTTACGGGAAAAGCTTATCCGAGATCTGCACGGTGGTGGACTAGCGGGACATATGGGCAGAGATAAGACCCTAGCCACAATTACTGAAATATACTTTTGGCCTCGGTTAAGGAGGGATGTGTACCGAATTGTGGAAAGGTGCTACATTTGCCAGGTGTCGAAGGGGCAATCCCAAAACACTGGCCTATACACTCCTCTTCCAGTGCCGGAAAACATTTGGGAGGACTTGTCGATGGACTTTATACTTGGTTTGCCTCGTACCCAACGAGGTGCTGACTCTATGTTTGTTGTAGTTGACAGGTTTTCCAAGATGGCTCATTTTATTCCCTGTAGGAAGACCGCCGATGCACGGGCTATTGCGCGGCTGTTCTTCAAGGAAGTGGTGCGGTTGCATGGGGTCCCAAAGTCCATTACTTCCAATAGAGATAGCAAATTCCTTAGTCACTTTTAGAAGACTCTCTGGTATATGTTTGACTCGTCTCTGAATTACAACAGCACCGCTCATCCCCAAGCCGACAGCCAAACAGAGGTAACTAACAGGACCCTCGGAAACCTCATCAAAAGTATCTGCCGTGAGAAGCCAGGACAGTGGGATCAGGCGTTGGCTCAAGCTAAATTCGCTTACAATAGTTCCGTCCACCGAACTATTGGGAGGTCACCATTCTTGGTGGTATATACCAAAACGCCACAACATGCACTGGACTTGATCAAATTACCCAAGGACATGGTGGGTGATTTGGCTGCTAAACATATGGCAGGACAATACTAAACCACTGCCGAGAAAGTTAGACGAAAGATAGAGGAAGCCAATACCCGATACAAAGGGGCTGCAGATAAGCATAGATGGAAGAAACTCTTTGTTGTGGGCGATCAGGTAATGGTTTACCTCCGAAGAGAGCGTTTCCCTGTAGGTAGATATGGGAAACTTCAACCCAAAAAGTACGGACCTTATGAAGTTGTGCATAAGATAAACGACAACACATATGTCGTACAACTTCCGGAAGATATGAATATTTCTTGTACTTTTAATGTTGCGGATTTATCACTTTTTCACCCCGATGACACGCCGTTATATCCTGACGAGAACTCGGGGTCGAGTTCTCCATTGGTGGGAGAGAATGATGGAGATACAGGAGACACGGGCTGATGCACGGCTTGTTACACGGCCGTGTAATGAGTGAAAGGAACTCACAAAAGCATACACGGTCTCTATACACGGCCTGAGGCACGGCCGTGTACTCGATCAAGGTATCCCACAGAATCATACACGGTTGGGAGGCATGGCCAGGGATACGGCTGTGTATTCAATCTGATGCACGGCTTGTTACACGGCCGTGTAATGAGTGAAAGGAACTCACAGAAGCATACACGGTCTCTATACACGGCCTGAGGCACGGCCGTGTAATCGATCAAGGTATCCCATAGAATCATACACAGCTGGGAGGCACGGCCAGGGACACGGCCGTGTATTCGGTCAAGAACATTCACAGAATCATACACGGCTGGGGGGCACGGCTTGGGACACGGCCGTGTAATGCGATCGTCACATGCCTAGAAACATAGACGGTCTAAAGGCACGGCCGTGTATGCGACCGTGTACCGCGGTCGTCACATGCCCAGAAACATACACGGCCTAGAGGCACGGTCGTGTATGCGATAGGTTATAGACGTGTATATCATTATTTATTTCCACGTGTACGCTTAGATTTTTCCTTTTTAGATATTTTACGGAGAAGTATATATACCCTTTTGTCAGACATGTTAGGGTACGTTTTATCATACTTTGAAATACACTTTGAGAGAGATTTTTCTCCATTCATCGGTTGTGCGCAGCCAGAGTTTGCATCAAAGAGCCTTTCTTTGTTGTTATGAAACCAATCCATATTCGGATTCGTTTCGTTTCGTTTCGCTTTCCGCGCTACGTCATTTGTAGATAAAAATATTCATTTTGTTAGCCCTTGGAAAGCCTAAGCATAGGCCAAGTCCAAATCATTCGTAGCTCATTCAAACTCACCATGAAGTAAAGTAGCCCATCTATGATTGAGATTTATTGTAATCCATTTGACCAACTTTTATGATTCCTATTTCCTCCATAGATAAAATAATCGTTTTCTCACCCTTTAGAGATGTCTACTCCTAAAGCCCAAGCACAAGCCAAGCCGAAATCAATCATAGCTTGATCAAACTAACTGTGAAGTGGCCCTACCCTACCCATCATCGATTGTAGTTCTACCATTGGTTTAAATAATAATAATCATAATAATAATAACCTTACTAGTAGCAAAACCGTGGAGCCTTTAACAGTAAGAATTGAGATAGTCCATTTTTGTTTGCCTATTGGCTGCACTCATGGAGGTATCCTCATTTTTGGATTTGTTTCCCTTGTTTAGTTATATTTTTCCCACTAAGAATATTTTTCACTAATTTTCAAAAAATGTTCTTACCAAACAGTATTATTATAGCAATTAGTGGTGATATTTCGCTTGATCGTGTAAGTTTTAGGTGAGTATTAAAGGTTATAGAATAAGTTACAAGTATAAATTTTTTAGAATTTGCTCTCACATGATAAAATACGAATATGGAGTCTTTTTACTCAATACCTATCTAGAACCCCATATTCTAAAGTATAGAAAGTATAGGTTTTAAAATATTTTGTACCGATCTTATAAAAAATTATTAAATAATATTAATAAATAATTAATAAACGACAATATTATGTTTTTTTAGCCAATCTAATATTGCATCTCTCACTTATGTTTTCTCTTATTTTCTTTTATTTTTTCCAATTTACTAAGTAGTAATATCAAATAAACTTAAAATAATAATGATAGGATTTTTTTTCTTATTTTACGTATAAAATACTTGTAATATCACATACATACACACACATATGTGTATTATATATATATATAACATAACAAACCTTGAAATTTATAGAAAAAAAGAACAAAACTTACATATTCCATAGGATACTATATACCTTATAGGTTTTACATAATACGTATTTCAAGATAGTTTTAGGGTGCTATCAAATAGGTTTTGTTTCTAAAATTTAAGAAAACATACCTTATAAGATAAAGTACAGATAAAGTGTCATATCCTAACCATCTTCTACTTGTTCACCCTTAATAGCAATGAAGTTTTTATGTAACAATAAAAAAATAATAATTAGTAACTTTTCTTTTTTCAAAAGGGATACAAGTTCATATATCATTAAATAATAGTTGGTAATTAAATAGAATTTATTACATTAAAGGCTAATTGATTAATTAATTAGTTATAATTTATTTATTTATTAATTTGTTATTTATATCCATATAATGTGTAGATGCAACTAAAGTCAGATACGGTCAGCCCACATTAGCCCCCACCTAATGCGGATCGAGAAAACTAGCGCCTAACTCGCCCTGTGTGCCAACTCACAAAAACCACAATAATTTTTTTTTTTGAAGCTCTATTCTCATGACAGGGTATTATCTATCTGGATTTGTTTGCTCCACCACGGAAAAGCACATAACCCATGGAAAGATTTAATTTTAGGAAAGAAACAAGTTAAGAAATTCTCATATCTGCAATGATAGAATCCAAAGGCAGAGGGCAAGTGTTGGTTATTTTTGGTACATTGTTGCATATCAATGGTAGAAATACAAATGGATGAAAACTTATCATAATTTTTTTATCACAATGAAGTATGTTGCCTATGGACACTTTCCCCTCATGGCTGATAGTTCTTCAAGAAGAGTCTCATAATATGCAATTTAAGTTAAAGGAAAGGGCTTTGCATTTTATGGTTAGTCACATATTAGAGAACAAAAAACCAAAAGGCAAATGGAAACAGAAGTGACATTTCCTAGAGTATGAAATAGAAATTGGGAGTTCCTTAAAAAGTTCAAGTAAGGCGATGGCAAGGGCAAGGGTGAAGATCGAAGAGGGTTCTTTAACTTTTGTTTCTATTGTCGTGCGTGTTGCTCTGTTCAATTTTGGTTTGGGTCGTCCAACTTGTTTTGTTCTACTTTTGTTTGTCATTTTTTTAAAAACATCCCATGACCTTTACCCCACAAGCCAACTCGTCCCACATCGAGTTAACCCACATTGTGTTGCGGTCATGCAGGATGGGCTAAAAAGCAAACAATTAATTACAGACTTGATTTTTCTAGCTCAACCTACAAAAAATGAGAATCGGGTGGGTTACCTTGCATGATTAGTCCCATATTCTCTACTCTAAATACAACAATGTAATTTATATAATCCAAAATAATTGCTACTCTTAGCAAATAGCTTGATAATAAGTATTCCATCCTAAACCAAACAATAGGAACACATTCTAGTTTTTAATTCTAAAGGCAAGTGGTTTAACTTTAGGATTGAGAAAGAGTACTAGGGATAGGTACCATAAACTATAAATAAATAAAAAGAGAAAAAGCAAATTAAATTTTTGATCTTTTTGGTTTTATGATTTCGTTTTGGTTTGAGAATTTTTGAAATCAAAATATTTCATTTGATTTTGGTTTGAATTGTCTCCAAATTGAATAAAAAATTAAGTTTTATATATTACATTATGGTAAATACAAGCCTTTCGAGAATTATATAAATATATATAAATGTGACGTATAGCGACATATATATAGAGCATATTAATAATTGTATATGCTGTATAATAATGTCTAAAAGTGGCAATGATATAGCGTTAACTGCATAAATAAGAAAACAATATATACAATAATTTGGCACATAGTTTTATCCAAAAAAGAATGATACATACAAATTATAAGAAGATTTGAGTAATAATATATTGCCTTTAGCTATCGGTTTTAAATCAAAAGCAAACTGAATTAAAATAAAAAAATAATAATTTGATTTGATTTAGTTTAAAAATATTCCAAAACTCAAATGTTTAGAAAACGATTTGAAATCAAACTAAATGGAGTCATGTCGACCTTAATAAAACAGCTGCCAAGCTTACCTTTCTCCAGCCATTAAAAATAAATAAATAAAGTAAAATTGTAGCCTAGTGCAATTGTGTGGGTATTATTACTGGTGCTTCGAATGGAGAGTACGACGTGTCTTTTCCAGCTTGATAACTTTTCAAGAATGTAATCCCATTCATTAATGTGTTGCTGTTATTCCCAAAAGATAAAAATAGAAGTAGAAGCTAATCAACATAATTAAGACAGGATCTGAAAATAATGAGCCGAGCTATAACATAGATATGTTTTTACCTGTAAACCTAATCTGATTAGATTAAGAAAATTAATATAATATCTTGAAATTTAACACGAGAAAACTCATAAACATCCAAATATCTCTTATAAAACAGCCTAGAACTTATTAGAATAAAAGTTATTTATGCTGAATAGCACTTCTGAAACTGATGATGTACAAGAACAAGACACATTAAGGTGGACATGATTAGATGCAGCCAATTAAACACAGCCTACCATGGAATAATGAATGGCTCTGCCTGTCAGTTTGTCTTTATTCAATCATGTGAACGGTTTAGATATAAGGAAACCAGGCATGGATTTTCAGAAAGAGCACGTCATGCCATTAACGGCCAAGGCCTTAATTTGGTATTGAGCATTGAAATCATCATCTATTTTACTCGTGGCGAAGATTTGTATTCATACAGAGCCTGAAATTAAAACGAAGTGTCTTTAGTATATTTTTGGCCTACGACACTGGAAGATTTTACGAGACACCAATGTATGATCTATAACTAATGTCTACGACTAAACTCAAAAACATTGTCATTTGGATTCGGAAAAAACAAAAATTTAGCATTTATTCATTAAGTCAAACTAGATATCATATTTATATATAGGTGTAGTATTGTTCTTGGGCCTCAATTAAGCCGAACCCTTGGGTTTATGGAATCACATGCTTAACTTGTTAAATCCTTACATTGATACACAACTACTTGGTAAGGATCTGGAGTCTGGTATGGGGTGTACCTCTGATACGTGTAAAAACTTAAATATACTAGTATATTAAAAAATTTTAAAAAAAAAAGAATCACTACATCAATCATACACCCAATCATAAATAACTGAAAAAATTATACGACATAAACAATGTACAACTAACTTTGTTAAATTAAAACTTTTTTATTGTATTTTGTATCTCTATTATCTGATAGTATCGAGAAACATTTAAAAAAAATGTACACATTGGTAAAAGGACTTTTATTCGAGGAAAAAGATTAAAATAACAAACTTGTAGCCGAAGGTACAATCACGAAATGCATGGCCATCTAAAGTTCATCCAGATGTTATTTCCCTGAAGTTCTTGAAAGGAAACATGACAAAAGTTTCAATTTAAAATAAAATGCACTTCTCTCGATGAGGTAGTTTGCAAGTTTTATTAAACTATCAAAATAAATCAAAAGACTAAAGACATCAAATTAGATCATAATATAGATGATAAAATTTCCACTCTAAATCAAAGCAAATTTAAGAATACATGATTTTTTTTTTTAAATACAACTTAATATCCCCATTCAGCAAACAATAGCCTTAGGAAGACATAAAAGTAGAAGCTTTAGGATTCTCTTGGAAGGAGTTTTTAAGGGTTCTACAATCAAGCATCGTTACTTCATTCGATGCCATCATTCCATTTTCTCACTGTTATTATTATTTATTTATTTTTTTTATTTTTTTGGGAAACTTGTCCCAACAAGGGACCCCATCATGAATGATAGGGTATTGCCCTAAAGAGAAGAAGATAGCATTTGGGAGGTAAAAGATGATAGAACAATTTTCCCAATTTTAAACCTATGGGGTGCAACCTTTACACTTAAAAAAAACAACAAAATAACAATTTCATGCAGTTTTACTCAAAAAATTTCCCCAATGGGCATCCAAAAGACACATACTTGATGTCCTTAATCAAATACCCATTAATAGGTATTGAAAAGACCATTTCAGTTATGGGTTCCTAACCTAGTTTAGCCCCATATTTTATTTCACACAGGAAGCTTTATCATGAGTTTTTAAAAAAATAAATACCCAAAATTTTATTTTATATTAATATATGTTATAACGTAAAGTTAAGGCTAAGGACGAAAAATGACATAAAATGAAAAACAAATTGGTCATTTTTTTAAAAAAGGGTATAAATACAAGTTAACTTAGAGAGCCCCTTTGCCATTTTGTATAGTAAAATAGTTAAACAAAAAGGGAAAAATCTCCTAAGAGAGTAAGGCGACCTAACGATCCACCGAGACAATTACAAGGAAAACCCCCGGTAAAGAGACTTAATGATGTCATGCTTATTGTGCTTGTGGAATGAGAACTTAACCAATTCCCATCACTCATTTCAATTAAGATTCGAATCAAAGACAGGACATAATGAGTATGAAAATCAATGGATCAAGGATTTGATTCGCAGAAATTTCAATGTAAGTATTCTAATCCATATAATTTAATTAGAAAATACATGTTTTAGAAATAAATTAAACCTAAGAACAAAAAGAATCGAAATTAGGATGAAAATTTGGGATAGAGGAATTAGGGGTTTTTTAGACGTACGAGGATACCCCGACCTCCCAAACACGGCCCTGTTT
>JBBMOL010001333.1:0-41962 GCA_037954665.1 Laguncularia racemosa | reverse complement strand
AATTTTTAAAGGGGAAAATTAAGTATTGCTTAGGAAGTAAAACATGAAGAGGTGGGCAAATTTAGGGGATTTTATTTATTTTTTTTGTTTTCTTGTTTATATTTTACTTCCCTTTTTTTTAATTGCAAAATTATTATTAATGAGTATGGATCTGTGAAGGGGTTTTAATAAGTTATATAAAACCATACTAATACTAACAATTTGAACAATTTTTAATCCAGTTTATCTCTTCTCACAGAATGCCTCTAAAAGAATCAAGGGGGGGGTTAAGTGTAGGAAGGCTGTTGGACATGGCAACCTAAAAAAAGAAAAATATTCAAGGTCGCAGCCATAGGGGGGAAAAGGTTAGATGGTGAAGAGACAGTCCAACTATTGTAGTAGTGATATTTGGGGGTTTGGCTAACTAGCATTTTTAACCCTCAATTTTCCCCAAACGCATAAAGGCCAATGAACTCGTCAATTTTGACAGGTTTTCATTGGTGGCTAGGGGGTTTTCCCAAGGGGGAGACCTAATTGTGGTTGGGATTGGGGTACAAGAAATGGGAAAACTTTTGGTGTCTTTTTAGATCCCTAAAGAAAGAAAGAAACTAGCTGCATTCATGCAAAAAGGGAACAAAAACAAAAGGTGGGCTTCAGTTCCTAGACTGGTAGGGAATGCATTGAACGGGTAGTATTTAGGAAACTTTTCTATTGAGAACTTCCTCATAGCTCCAGAGATAGGAGGAAAATGAAATTATAACTGTGAGCAAAGGACAGAACAGTAGAAGATATGAGGTAAATTAACCGCCCAACCTCCAAAATGTTCAAAATTTCCCCACCAAAAATTTTTAATTTTGATTTGGGCCAAATTTTTGGGGTTTTTGTTTTTTTTTTTTGGCTTTTTTAATGAGTTTAAAAAAAAAAGGGGTAAAATTTGGGGTTTTTTTAATATTTTTTTTTAGTTAATAAAAGGGGGGGATTGAAAAAACTTTGTTTCCTTTTTTGAAAAAAAACCCCCTTAAATCATTTTTTCTTGGCAAAAAGGGATTAAAAAAAAGAGTGGAAGAAAAAATTGGGAGGTTTGTAGCGAGTTTTGGCCCCCCGGGGCCCGTTTTTTTTAAAATTTCCTTTAAAAATTCAAAAATTTGGGGGTTTTTTAAAAACCGCTTTTTTTTTTATTGGGGAAAAAAAATTCCTTTTGAAAAAGGTTTTTTTTGGGTTGTTTTTTGTTTTGTTTTTTTAAAAATTTTTTCGCTTGGTGTAGGTTTTTTTTTTTTGTTCTCCTTTTTTTTGTTCAACAACGTTCTCTCTTCTTCATTTGAATTAAACACTCCTTATATAAAAGAGAACATAACATGCTACTTTCCACGTGACAATCTTGAATTTATTTTGAATTTTTAATTCAAAATAAGTTGGATTTGCTGGAGAGAATCTGCATTCCGTGATATTGTTGATGAGGATAAGCTTGGATAAATTAGTTTGACCGAGATCTTCTTTGGATATATCTCTTGGATCAAGTTTGTTGAAGATATCCCTCACATTGTAGAACCATATCTTCATGTAACAACCATATTTCTTATCCTTATCTTTGTAACTGCTGGATCTTCCAAATATAGCACAAATATCTAAATTTAAATTTTGATAAAACTTGTAAATCTTATATGATCTCATTTTATCATAAAATGAAATCTTTGAATAAAATCTTGTAAAACTTTATGTAAATTAAAAACCCCATGATATAAAATCCAACTTCAGTAAAACACATCAAGTATATATTACCAAAAAATAATTGACACGTGGAGCTAGGCCTTGAAATTTATTAAAAAATATCGATATAAAAATTAGAACGTAATCTGGAAAATTCGTGACATACATGAAAGGTTCTAAAAGTGCTTCTGAAGCAAACCTGTAACTGTCCTACTGTTATGAAGATTCTGAAAGTGCTTCTGAAGATTAACATGTATAACTACAGATACACTACACAACTTCTGAAACACCTTCTGTCAGAACAAAAATAGTCTATATAACACTTTTGAAGGTTTTGAATAAGCTTCTGTCTCCTTGTTCAACTTTAGAAAAATTACGTACTATCTTCATTTGTTACACATTATTCCTCTTTTGTTAACATCAAAACTAAATTAGAGAACTTAACATTCCCCCCTAATATTCTCCCTTGTTTTGGATGATAACAAAACACTATTAGATAAACAAAAATATAGAAACAACTTTCATGTCAGAAAAGCATCTTAAGCATAATAGAATCATTATAATTGCATTGATCATAAGCATTCATAAGCAATATAAAATCATTATAAGTAGCATTGATCATAATAGAATCATTTCTCTCCCTTTTTGTTAACAGCAAAAGGAATAACTCCCCCTTAATTAATGCATAAAAGATAAAAGTAGTCTTTTACAACTTGATTCCAAAACAAAATTTAAGACAAAGAACTAAGATTTTCTGGATCTTGTGACTCGAGAGGTAGAGGGAGTGATGGAAGGTTTGGTAGAAGAAGGTTTCTCTGGTGAAGTATCCAAGTCGATGATATGGGCGCCAAAGCGAACATAATCTGGAAATTTGTTATAGATAAGCACAGCTTGATTTCACCATGAAGACTTATGACAGATTAGGAGGTTTATCTATCTTGGAGTCCAAAGTCTTGAAGGAGTTAGTAACTGACTCTCCGATCTTCCTCACTTGAGAGATAAATTTGTCAAAAGCAATCACATTATAGATAAATCTTGTTTGACTCTCGCACTAAATTCATCATAGAGAATTCTATAGTGATGGAGATCGATGAACATTTTCTCAGAATTCTTCTTGATATCAAAAAGAATATTAGAAGTTTGTTTAACTTGTAACTCCATTGATTCTAGTCTCCTTAGATCAGATCGTTGAAGAACTTCATCTGTCAAAGCTGTCTTTAATAAATCCGATAGCTCATGTTTCAAACTTTCTCGAATAACATTCTTCATTTGTTCCAGATCACATTGGATATAATTCTTTTGTTCCACTCTTCCTAGCCTCATCAGCATATGGTTTCTTCCCATGATCTATTTCAAACTCTGTTCTAGGTTCTGAACTAGATCCGAACCTCCTTCTTGAACAGATATTGAAGAGGTTCCAAAAGGAACAATTCTTTTCATATGCCTTTGATGGACAAATGTGCACATCATTTTCATACCACAAACAATCCTTAACGAAGATCGACATATGATGAAAAACTTCTTTAACCTATCCTCTTTAACTTAATAGATTTAGAAGAGCTGGTAGGTAAAACTATCCCTTTAAACACAAACAACCGCATGAGTATATTCCCAAATACCAAACTTTCTTTATTTCACCATATTTGATCAATGACTCTAGAAGCCATGTCCACATTCTTTTTGTTAATCATCGCATAGATAATTTGAGCATGTTTCTATGACATTGAAGTAGAACTGCCCTTCCTTGTACATAGACATTCAACAATGATCTTGTGAATGATTCGAGGAAACAACTCGAAATCAATGACCATTGCTTCTTTTCCATAATCCATTTGTAAGCCTCCATTTATGCAGCAAATAGATCATTCCTAGGCATGTTCGTAATCTCTACATCATCATTTACATCATTGTAGGTGTAGACATTTAATTACATCTGCCCTAGAAATTGTAATGTCTTGATCACATACCCTGGAAACTAAAATATTTCCTTCCGAAAGACTTAAACTTCCATAAAATTCTTTGACTGCACTCGCCATAAACTAGAACTTGAGTAGAGCAAAGTTCCATGCATCCTATGGGTTCTAACAGTTCATTCCAGTAAAATCCATTACTAGTAAAGAAATTAAAATCCACAAAACTACAAGAACACACCTCGTTTTTCTTCCTTCGAAGAGATTTGAATTTGAGGGTTTCAAACTTGGTACATTCTTTTGTTTCGTTTGCTCCTTGGTTATTTTCTTGAGTGGAGAGGTTTCTTGAGTCACTTTTTCTTTCCCTTTTGAAGACGATGCAACTCATTTTCTTTTGGAAATTTTCTTGGAACCTATGATAGATTCGGGTCAGGGGAACTCGGATTCTCCTCTATTGAAGGTTCTTGATATTTTTCCGAAGAATTTGAAGATTCATCATGAATCACTAAAGGCTTGTTGGATGATTTTGTTTTGAAGGATTTTTGTTTGAGACGTTCTGAAGATTTAGGCGCTATTGGAGTTGCAATGAGAGAGAAGGAAAATAGAGAGAGAAAAAGAACAGATTGCGAAGAAAGGAAATTAGAGAAGGAAGGAAACAAATGAAGAGAAAAAAAATATTTTATATGAATAAAGATTTTCAAATATTAAAGGTTTCGGGGGAAAAAAAAAAGGGTTACAAATTCCTAATTCATTTCTAATAAATTCAAATTTTACCTTTTCAAGAGGTTTAGTAAAAATGTCTGCAAACTGATTATCGGTTGGCACAAATTCAACATTTATATCCCATTATGGACATGATCTCTAATAAAATGATGTCTAATTTCTATGTGCTTTGACCTAGAATGATGTACTGGATTTTTTGGTCAAATTTTATTGCACTTGTGTTGTTACATTTAATTGTTATAGTTTTAAAATTTATTCCATAATCATTCAATTGTTGTTTTATCCATAAAACTTGTGCATAGCAATTACCAATAGAAAATATTCAGCTTCAGCTGTGGATAGAGAAACAGAATTTTGTTTTTTAAAAGACCAAGAAATTAATTTATCACCTAAGAATTGACAAGTACCAGAGGTGCTTTTTCTATCAATTTTACAACCAGCATAATCTGCATCAGAATATCCTATTAGACTAAAATTATGATTTTTTCTGATACCAGATGCCTAAATTTGAAGTATTAACTAGGTATTGAAAATTCGCTTTACAGCTGATAAATGAATTTCTGTTGGTGCAGCTTGAAATTTAGCACACAAACATACACTGAACAAAATATCAGGTTTAGATGCAGTCAAATACATAAAGAACCTATAAGACTCCTATATAATTTCTCACTTACCTCCTTTTCATTTAAGTCAGAGTCTAACCTTGATGAAGTACTCATAGGTATTGTAACCTTTTTGCATCATCATATCCGAATTTCTTCAATATTTGTTTTGTGTATTTTTCTTGATGAACAAAAATTCCTTCTTTTGTTTGTTTATTTGAAGTCCCAAAAAAGAATGTCAACTCTCCTATCATTGACATTTCAAATTCTGCCTGCATGGTCTCAGCAAATTCTTGACACAACAATTCTTTAGTAGATCCAAAGATAATATCATCCACATATATTTGTACAACTAAGATATCATTATCAAAAGTTTTCAAGAATAAAGTAGTGTCAACTTTTCCTCTATGAAAACCTTTAGAGATAAAAAACATACTCAATCTTTCATACCAAGCTCTTGGAGCTTGTTTCAAACCATTATAGTGCTTTATTTAATTTAAAAACATAGTATGATTTGAAAGGATCTTCAAAACCAGGTGGTTGTTCTACATAAACTTCTTCTTTTATAAAGCCATTTAAAAATGCACTTTTTACATCCATTTGAAAAACTTTTAAAATCCTTATAAGATGCATATGCAAGCATTAACCGTATTGCTTCTAGTCTAGCAACAGGTGCATATGTTTCATCAAAATCTATTCCTTCTTCTTGTGAATAACCTTTAGCTACTAATCTTGCTTTATTTCTTATAATTTTACCATCTTCATCTAATTTATTTTTAAACACCCATTAGTTCCAATTATAGACTTTCCTCTAGGTCTAGGAAACTAAATTCCATACATTGTTTCTTTGAAGTTGATTTAATTCTTCTTGCATAGAGATAATCCAATTTTCATCATTTAAAGCTTCTTCCATATTACTAGGTTCAATTTCAGATAACAACACAAAATGATTTTCAAGATTTGTAGATTAGCTCTTGTTTTAACACTCGATTGAATATTGCCTATTATTTGATCAGAAGGATGTGTAGACTTATACCTCCAAGCTTTAGAAGCCTCTTGTTCAGATCTTACAACTTCTGAAGTACCTTCTGTATTTGCCTTTGAAATAGGTTTTGGATGACCAAATCCTCGAATGTTAACAGCAGGTGCTTCTGACTTAGGTTCTGAACTAACTTCTGCTTTAGAATTGGAGTCCTTCTCTTCATTAGAATCAACATCCTTAAATCCTCAATAAATTTAACATTTATTGATTCTTCAATAGTTTTTGATGATTTATTGAAAACACGATAAGCACGACTATTTAGAGAATATCCTAAGAAAATAGCTTCTTCAGATCTTTCATCAAACTTACCAAGGTTGAGTGGATTCTTTTTCATAAAGCATTTAAATCCAAAGATATGAAAATATGAAACGTTAGGTTTCTTACCTCGAAACATCTCATAAGCAGTCTTTGATGTCATAGGTCGAATGAAAACTCTATTGATGATATAGCAAGCTGTAGAAACTGCTTCTGCCTAAAAATACTTAGCAATTCCACTTTCATTTAACATAGATCTAGTCATCTCTTGTAAAGTTCTATTCTTGCGTTCCATTACTCCATTTTGTTGAGGAGTGTATGGAGCTGAGAAATTATGAGATATACCATGTTCTTTACAAAATTAAAAAACTTGCATTGTGAAATTCTGTTCCATGATCAGTTCGAAGACTAATTATGGAAACTCCTTTTTCATTTTGTATTTGTTTTGCAAACTTTTGAAAAGAATCAAGGTATCTCTTTTGTGTCGCAAGAATATAACCCAAGTGTATCTTGAAAAATCATCAACAATAACAAGTCCATATTTGCTTCCACTATGCTTAAGACTCTAGTAGGTCCAAAAAAGATCAGATGCAATAATTCAAGTGGTCTCTTAGTTGAAATTACATTTTTCTTTTATGAGAGATAGAAACCATTTTATTCTTTAAGCAAGTATCACATTTCACATCTTGTTTAATATTTATCTTAGGTAATCCTTTAATAATATCCTTTTTAGATAATTTTTCTAAGTGATTAAAATTAATGTGTCCTAGTCATTTATGCCAAGCAAAAATCATTATTGATTTCATTTGGTTTTATAAGATAGATATTTCTTTTCCTTATTCCTTCAAATAATCTTTCATCATTTTCATTAAAAGCATAGCACTTGTCTTGATCAAAATCATTCTATAACCTTTATCACATAACTGACTAATACTAAGTAAATTATGTTTTAAACCTTGCACAAGATATACATTTTCAATGAGAAAAGTAAGCATACCAATCGTTCCAGTGGCAATTATTTTACCTCTACTATCATCTCCAAACTTTACTACCCTTTTTCTTCCCAATTTATGCTATGAACAATGAAGCATCTCCAGTCATATGTCTAGAACATCCACTATCCAAATACTATGTTCCTCTTATTTTAGCTTCATGTTCCTGTACAAATAAAAGAATTAAGTCCTTTTAGGAACCCAAGCAAGTTTGGGCCCTTAAAAGATAAGCTCATTTGATTTTCTTCGATTTACTTGTTGACTACTGAGCTTATTTCTTTTATAATAGCAAAATTTCTCAATATGACCAAATTTATTACAGAAGAAGCATGCATAAGAATTAACAATTCCTATACCTATCAATTATCTGTTTTTGGAAGTTCTGGTTTGTATAACTTCTGTTATACCTTCTGGTATTGCTTCTATAGTACCCATTGTGTAGATACCTCTTGTCAGAATAACTTTTGTAAAAGTCTCTGGTATTTCCTCTTTTAACAATATTTGTATTCGAAATGTACTTTTTACTTTTGAATTCATCACTTAAGACTTGTTTAGCTTTAACAAAAACTGTATTTTGATTCGATTTTGAACTCGAACCATGCTCATATCCCAGCCTATGTTTTTCATTTGAAATTCTTTTTCAAGAAATTAACATGGTCAATTTCTTGTCACTTTCATCAAATTTCTTAAAGGTAGTTTTCAACTAATTGGACAGCTCATCAATCTTTACCTTCATGTTACTTGTTTTTAACTTCAAGTAGGTGATTTTCTATTCTTAATTTTTCAATATTCATATGCATGGATTCATTTCTTGTTTCAGGATATCATTTTCATCTGCAAGTAACGGATTTGTTGCTTTACTGCCTCCTTTTCATTCTTAAGAGCTTTTATTTCGTTTTCATACTTAGCTAATTTTGTATCAGCCCTTTTTAGTGTCTTTAATAGCTTACTCATTTCTACTAGCATGTCAGTTTCAGTTACATCTTCATCAGATTCAGAATGTACCTCAGAACTAGCCATTGAACACAGATTTGCCTCATCCTCTTCTCTTCTGAATCCTCTGAATTTATCTCTGTATCCTCTAAATCACTCTATGTTGCTAGCATTGCTCGACTTTTCTTTTTATAATTTTCCATTTTGTTGATCAGTGTTGGACATTCATAGTTGATGTGTCCTGGCTTTTTGCATTCATAACATTGAATCTCCTTTTCTCTTTCTTCTTTTCTTTCTCCTTGTATGCTTTTCCTGCATCATTATGCTTATATTCAGTTACCTCTTTGCTTCTTGAGCAGCCTGTTGAGTCTACGTGCTAGAAGACCGATGTCCTCTTCTTTCTCATCATCGCTATCATTTGTTTTTAGTTTCATTTTGCTTTATTTCCTTGACATAAACGTAAATCCCTTTGGTGCCGTCTTCTCCTCTTTGCGTGGTCTTTATGTGTGACTCATATGCCATGAGCTTTTCTCTCAATTGACTGAGAGTTAGCTTGTTTAGGTCTTGAGCTTCCTCTATAGCAGTTTTCTTTGCATCCCAAGATGGTGGCAATATCCTCAACATTTTCCTCACAAGATCTGGATCTGGAAGTTTCTTTCCAAGTGATGAAAGCTCATTTGTAATAGCTGTAAACCTGTTAAAAGCATCTTTGACATCTTCATTAGACTTAAACTTAAATAATTCATACTGTTGAATTAAAGCATTTATTTTGGTTTCCTTGATGGTATCAGTCCCTTCATATGTATTGGATAGTATAACCCAAATCTCCTTTGCACTTGCACACGATGATATCAAATAGAACTCTGATGGAGCAATAGTAGTCAGTAATAAATTTTTCGCTTTGTTGTTCTTCTCGATAATTTCTCTCTCGAATCTGACAAGGTCGAATTTCCGTTCAAGGTGATCACATTGTCTCTAAGTCAAATGACCTGCCATGAATCATAATCATTAGCTTTAATGTAAGTTTCCATACGCATCTTCCAGTATGAGAAGTTTGAGCCATCGAAGTAAGGAGCTCGATTAATTGCAACATTATTTCAACCATTTTGGATCACTCAAAATAGATGATTCCTGCTCTGATACCAATTGTTGGTCCCAATTAGATTAATCAAGAGGGGGTGAATTGATTAATTACTTAAAGTTTCACTTTTTCGCAAATCGATCAAAACTCTCGACTAATAAAATCACGTGAATAACAATAATGAAGAACAATAATGTGCAGTAAATAAAATGAGTAGAGAAGAATAGAATGCTCAGATATTTATAGAGGTTCCGCCTCACGCGTCAGTCCTCTCTTCAGCTCCACGCCGGGGTCCCGGTTGTGTTTCACTATATCAAACAAATTGAAGATATACAACCTCTTCAAGGCAAAGTCTCACTGTTGAGTCTTTCTAGCTTCTTTACTAAGTTAATCACTCAACTACAGTGATGAAACAATAAACAATTCCTTATTCACGAAAGGAATTTCAACAACAATGAGGAATATCAGATTTCCTCCATATGATAATTCACATGTATATGTAAAGATTTTTCACTTGAAGATGTATGAGGCTTTTCTTTTCGTAGTGTCTCCTTTTTTTGTTCAACACGTTCTCTCTTCTTCATTTGAATTAAACACTCCTTATATGAAGAGAACATAACGACTACTTTCCACGTGACAATCTTGAATTTATTTTTGAATTTTTAATTCAAAAATAAGTTGGATCTGTTGGAGAGAATCTGCCTTCCGTGATATTGTTGATGAGGATAAGCTTGGATAAATTAGTTTGACCGATATCTTCTTTGGATATATCTCTTGGATCAAGTTTGTTGAAGATATCCGTCACATTGTGGAACCATATCTTCATGTAACAAACCGTATTTTTATCCTTATCTTTGTAACTGTTGGATCTCCCAAAATATAGAACAAATATCTAAATTTAAATTTTGATAAAACTTGTAAATCTTATATGATCTCATTTTATCATAAAATGAAATCTTTGAATAAAATCTTGTAAAACTTTATGTAAATTAAAACCCTATGATATAAATCCAACTTTAGCAAACACATCAAGTATATTACCCAAAAATACTTGACACGTGGAGCTAGGCCTTGAAATTTATTAAAAAATATCGATATAAAAATTAGAACGTAATCTGGAAAAATTCGTGACAGACATGAAAGGTTCTGAAAGTGCTTCTGAAGCAAACTTGTTAACTGTCCTCCTGTTATGAAGGTTCTGAAAGTGCTTCTAAAAGATTAACACGATAACTACAGATACACTACACAACTTCTGAAACACCTTCTATCAGAACAAAAATAGTCTATATAACACTTTGAAGGTTCTAAACAAGCTTCTGTCTCCTTGTTCAACTTTAGAAAAATTATGTACTATCTTCATTTGTTACACATTATTCCTCTTTTGTTAACATCAAAACTAAATTAGAGAACTTAACATTCTCCCCTAACAAATACCTTTCATAATTCATGTTCAAGTATATATATACATCAGGAGAATATCTTTTCAAGCAACTATATCTTACAAACTAGGAAAACAAATCTTTTCTACTAAAATATAAAATACAAATATACATGCCATATTTACAAAATAAATCACGAAACAAATATCTACCTGCAAGCCGTGTATCATGCCGTGTATGTTTCTAGTAGCTACCTGCACAATACACGGCCGTGCCTTCTGTCCGTGTATTCGACCGTGTATGTTTCTAGGAGGTACCTGACACAACACACGGCGTGCCTTCTGATCGTGTATTCGGCCGTGTATGTTTCTGAGCTTCCAGACATTCTTGATTGATATCCCCTCTCAAATTGATGCTGATTGATCAAGAAGCATCAATTTGCCAACAAGAAACTGATGACGTTGTCGAGAAAGAGCCTTAGTAAAGTATCAGCCGTTTGAGGATCAGAAGAGATATGAGAAAGAGAAATAACCCCATTATCATAAGCTTCTCGAATAGGATGACAGTCCACTTCAATATGTTTCGTATGCTCATGAAAGATAGGATTAGCAGTAATCTGAACAGCACTAGTATTATCGACATAAAGAGAGGTAGACCCAAGTTGAGGAAAACCAACCTCAGCCAACAGACCACGAAGCCAAATGATCTTAGAGCAAGCAGACGACATAGCACGATATTCAGACCAGTAGAAGACTTAGACACACGGTCTTGTTTTCTTACTCTTCCAAGAAATTAAAGAGTTACCAAGAAACATACACCAACCAGTAATAGATCGACGTGTATCAGAACAACTAGCCCAATCAGCATCACTATAGTTGGTTAAGTGAATAGAGACTTCGAAAGAAAAGAACAAACCACAATGAGAAGTCCCTTTAAATATCAACAATACGGCGAACTGCGGCTAAATGAAGATGTGTAGGTGCCTACATAAATTGACTAACTTATTGTACAACAAATGAAATATCAGGACGTGTAATAGTCAAATAATTGAGACTTCCAATAAGTTGTCGATATAGAGAAGGATCAGATAGGAATTCACCATCATTTCTTTGATATTTAACATTCACTTCCAAAGGAGTATCAACAGAACGTCCGTCTTGAAGACCAGCTAAAGCAATAAGTTCCTCAGTATATTTATGTTGATGAAGAAAAATACCAGCAGAAGAAGAGTGAATCTCAAGACCTAAAAAATAAGTTAACGATCCCAAATCCTTCATATGAAAAGAACCTTGAAGGTGCTCCTGTAACTGAGACATCAATTAAGTATCAGATCCTGTGATGAAATATCATCAACATAGACTAACAACAAAACAATTCCCTTGTCAGTCTTGCAAAGGATAATGAAGAATCATACTGATTTTGAATAAAAGAGAAGCTAAGAAGAGTATTACGAAACTTCTCAAAACCAGGCCCGTGGAGCCTGTTTTAAACCGTATAGAGACCGTTTGAGCTTACAAACATCATGGGAGGGTGTGGAAAAAAATCTTGGAGGAGGGGTCATATAGATATCTTCCTTGAGGTCCCATGCAAAAATGCATTCTTAACATCCATCTGTCGTAAGAACCATCCTTTAGATGCAGCAATAGATAGAACAAGCCGGACAGTTGTCATCTTAGCCACAGGTGCAAAGGTCTCTTCATAATCAATTCCATATTCCTGTCGATTGCCAAAAGCTACCAACCTTGCCTTATATCTATCAAGGGAACCATCAGATTGGATCTTAATAGAATAAACCCATTTACAACAAATGGGTTTAACCCCAGCAGGACATGAAACAATATCCCAAGTGTGATTGTCTTGAAGTGCTTGAAGTTCCTCTTTCATGCTTTTATCTAGCAAGTCTGTTTAGCAGCCTGAGAATAAGACGTAGGAATTGTAGTATTAGTTACAATTGCAGAATAGCCATATCTATTTGGAGGACGAGTGTGCCGAGTTGATCGTCGAAGAATCATTGAAGCATTTTTAGAAGCAGGGTCGGAAAGGACAAGTCTATGCTTAAACCCGTTTCTCAAAAGAAGTGATGGGAAAATTTTTGACACCGTCAACCTCTTCAGAACCCGATTTGGATGATTAACTAAATTGCCCATATTTTACTTTATGTCATTTATATCTAATAAAATTTGGGAATAATCTTACAGGTATAATTTATACTTCTCCATGGGATGCCAAAATGTCCTACAACTTCAGTTGGACACAGAACATTTTTCAGGAAAACAATCAAAGACCCCTGCGATTATTCTCTATTATGAGGCATTAGATCATGAAGACTTATGTTATTTTGTATCTTGTAAATGTTTATTGAACTATTTTGGTTGTATTTTTGTTTTGGGACACTTTTATTTCTTTGTAACTTTCATTTAGGGTTAGCCACCTTAAAAGTGGCAAACTTATAATTTTGAGCACTTTTTAACCCTAGGAGTAGCAAGTATAAATACTTGCTTAAGAGAGGGTTTGGGGGGCTTATCATTTTGCAGATTAAACACTACCCTGAGAATTAGGGTTCATACCTTGGTTCCAAACTCTTATCAATTTCAATCCCAGAGTTGAAATTGTGGCGAGTGCAACATCTTGAAATTGTGAGTTATATCAATTTCGTTTTGTTGTGATTTCTTTTCTTCTCTAGTGTTTTCATATCTAGGGATGAATTGAGATAGTTCTTGGTCAGAAATACATATTGTTATCACGAATTCTTGTGTTTATTTGAAGTATTTATCAATTTGATTCGGATCATCATTGAAGACTACACTTGAAATCGTGTTCTTTTCTATTGGAAAGGGATTCTTATCATTAAGGTTTTTCTTTGTCATTTGTGGATTATTTGCGTGGATTATATGAGATTAGTGTGTTGTTAGAAGATATTATTATTGTGGTATTCTAATTATATCATTGGATATTTGGATTTCATCATATCTTTATTAGGGTTCACGTGAAAAGTGCCTTTTGTGGATCTGATTTTTCTTAGACTTGAGATTGTTTTTCTTAAATCTTTTGATTGTACTTCTTAGTGGAATTAGGCACATCAAGAAGAGTCATCAAAGTGAGGAAGTATAACAATATCAGATGTCGAAAGATGTTGTTGAATATAGTATTCATGTTCAAAGAAAATCACATCCCTAGAGATATGCCATTGATTATTAATCGAATCATAACACACAAAACCTTTATGATTAGGACTATAACCCATAAAGGCACATCGAACAGACTGGGTTGACAACTTATGACGTTCATGGGTAGGTAAATGAACGAAACATACACATCCAAAAGTATGTAGTATATGTAATTAGGATGTTTACCAAACACTCGTTGATAGGGAGAATCAAAATTCAATTGTTGAGATGGTAAGCGATTAATTAGATAAACTGCAGTAGATAAAGCTTTGGTCCAAAACTTAGCTGGAATAGAAGATTCTAACAACAATGTGTGCACCACATCTAACAAATGTCAATTTTTTCATTCGGCAACTCCATTCTGCTGAGGTTATAAGGACATGAGCGTTGTGAAACAATACCCCTTGTTATGAAGAAATGCTTGAAACTCATGAGAAATATATTCACCACCATTATCAGACCGTAAGATTTTTAATACAAGTGGAAAACTGAGTTTCAATATATGTCACAAAGGTTTGAAACACGGTAAACACGTCTGCTTTGGAATGCAAAAAATAAATCCATGTGAATTGACTGTAATCGTCAATAAATGTCACAAAATATTTATACTGATCATGTGAAATAATCGGTGCAATTCCCCAAACATCACTATGAATAATGTCAAAACATTTATTGGCACGACTACCAAAAACAGGAAAAGGCAATGTCTTACTTTTGCCAGTTTACAAGGAGAACAATCAACTAATAAACTCTTATCTATGGAACCGAGAACACCACTTTGCAACAAATGGAATCAAAACAACATTATTTGGATGACCTAAGCGTCTATGCTAGATGCCATCCTTATTTTCAACAACTGAAGAAGCTAATGACAAAGTCCGAGTAACGGTAAATTGTAATGGAAATAACCTGCCCACTTTAGGCCCCTTCGCTATCACCTTCCCCGACGCTTGATCCTGCACAGTACAACCATCACGAGAAAAAATGGACATCACAGTTATTATCCGCCATTTGCCAAACAAAAAGTAGTTAGTAGATAATTAGGAGAAACCAAGACATGTCGAAAGGAGGAGCTAATATCACCAACTGTTGTAATTGGAATATTATTTCCATCAGCAACCTGAATCTGTTGAGTACCAGTATATGGACGTTGATTATGCAATAAATCAGATGTGCCAGTCACATGATTTGTGGCGCCGAAATCAACAAACCAAGGAACAGAATTAGTAGTCTTACCTTTCCCTTGAAGACCAAGAGTAGAGAAGGCAGAGAGAATCATCTGTTGGACCATATCTAGTGTGAGAATAGATTGATTATTGCTAGCAATTGTGGATGTCGAACCAAGATTGCAAGAGTTGGATACCGCAGCATGAAAAGCTTGTGGCCTTCTATTTTGAGGCCTTGTAGGACACTCCTTGATAATATGTCCTTTTTGCTTGCAATAATTACAGAACTTCTTACTACAATGACAGGTAATATGACCAAATTCTTTGTAGCTGTAACATTGCATTGTTCCCTTCCTTCGGGTCTGAGCAGCATATGTAACATTAACTATTCCAGATGATCCACCAGTTGCACCAAGCGGCTTGTGTCGCCAATCTTTGTTCCTCGCGTAGCAATTCACCAAAACATACATCCAAGCAAGGAACTGGATCTCTATTCAGCAACCTAGCCCAAGCGGTTTCAAATTCAGGTCTGAGCTTCATCAAAAATTGATCACGACGACTCACTTCATGAATAGTCTGAAGACTAGCCAAATTCTCCTTTGACACCTTAGCATAGATAATACCAGAATATTCGTTCCATAAATTAAGAAAGCCAGAATAATATTGTTCAATTGAGAGATTACCTTGAGTATAATTACTCATATCAAGTTCCAATTGAAAACGTTTTGTAGTATTATCTTGATTGTAGACGCGCTTCAAGTATTCCCACATTTCTTTTGCTGTGCCAAAGGATCGTAAATTGTTCACTATATGAACCTCAATAGATCCAAAATCTAAGAAACAATCCGGGCATCCTTTGCCTCCCCTTGACCACTATCTTTCGACTCTGTAGGAGCTGGAGAAGACCCATCAATATGACCCTAAAGCTCCTTCCCTTTCAAAAACATCTTGAACTGAAATTCCCATGCTGCATAATTCTTTCCCGTAAATCTAATAGCTAAGATTTCATGTTTTTTCTTAGAAGACATTCTAAACAGAATTGTCACTTACGACTTGATTATCAAGAAAATTGTTGATTGGAATCAATCAACCTAAAGCCAAAGAAAACCAAGAACAAACCAGCAACTAAAAGGAAAAAAAATATGGATTCAACGCAATACTTCAGTTGTGTGGCTTTGATACCATAACACCTTTTGAGAAACTTTGGCCGAATACCTTTCATAATTCATGTTCAAGTATATATATACATCAGGAGAATATCTTTTCCAAGCAACTATATCTTACAAAACTAGGAAAAAATCTTTCTCTACTAAAATATAAAATACAAAATATACATGCCATATTACAAAATAAATCACGAAACAAATATCTAAATATTCACGGCCGTGTTACACGGCATGCCTTCTAGCCGTGTATCATGTCGTGTATGTTTCTGGTAGCTACCTGACACAATACACGGCCGTGTCTTCTGTCCGTGTATCCGGCCGTGTATGTTTTTGGGAGGTACCTGACAAACACACGGCCGTGCCTTCTGACCGTGTATCCGGCCGTGTATGTTTCTGGGAGCTATCTGACACAATACACGGCCGTGCCTTCTGACCGTGTATCCGACCGTGTATGTTTTTGAGCTTCCAGACATTCTTGATTGATATAGAGGAGCCATAAGTAGTAATATCTTTGGAAAAGAGACCTACCTTGAGTGGAATGGGGCAAGAAAAAAGGGAAGAGACCTCACATGTTTGAAAACAAGACATAGAGTTCTGCAACCTCTCTCTATAAAATCAAACTAATACTTTTGACACTTCCTACAGTAGGCTTTAATGTCAAATGTACCTGATGCTGTGGGCCTTATGAGCTGAGAGAATGCAAATGGCTAAATGGTGCATGCTTCTCCTATGGGAGACAGGACCCATTAGCAGGCATTACATTGAGAGGTCAGTTCCCTAATCTTCTATCATGTGTGTAAGTAGAGGGGGCACAAAATAGTTAATTGCCCTTAAGGGCAAACAAGAAATCAAACAACCTTGGCACAATAGGCAACCCGTCCTCTAGTGGGGGGATAAGGTAGTAGAACATAAGTAGGGGGTCCCAAACAACGAGTGCTTGCTAGGGTGTTTGCTATCTAGCAACAACAGCACCGGGTAATCCCTAACATGGACACCATTGTAGGTATGCTTCAAGTATGCTCTTGCAATACTTATGTACTGTTTGATATTGATGTATCTGTATCTTGTGTATCTAAAAAGTTTGTTCACACATGTGCATTAGATGTTGAACACATGAATGATAGTTTGGCTGTTAGTTTTGGGAGTTGGAGGGAAGATAAGTAGAATATACAGAGCAGTGGGAATAGAGATACAGGGCGGGGTAATGTTGGTAGATCTTTTGATCTTAGAGATGATAGAGTTTGACATCATTTTCAGTGTCAACTAGTTGTCAAAATATCATGCCACCATTGATTGTCACAACCTGGTGGTGGAGTTCAATATACTTAGGGAAGAGTATTTTGAATATAAATTAGAAGTACAAAGACCCACTAGATTACCCACTTATGAGATGTGGGGGAAGAATATGCTGGCAGTTATATCTATTGAAGATAGTGAAGAAGCTAAGCAAGAAGTGGTACCTATAGTGAGAAAATTCATAGAAGTGTTTCTAGAGGACCTTCTTAGTTTACCCCTAGCTAGGGAGATAGAGTTTAGTATTCACTTAGTATAGGGGTATAGTACCAATATCAAAATTGATCTACAGGATGACCCTAGTGGAATTAGAAGAGTTGAGAAAAAAAGTTATAGGAGATATAGGATAAGGGTTTCATCAGACCAGTGTATCTCCTTGGGGTGCACTAGTCCTGTTTGTCAAAAAGAAAGACGAAAGCGTGAGGCTTTGTATAAACTATAGAGAGTTGAGTAGGGTCATTATCAAGATCAAATATCCTCTCCTTAGGATAGATGACTTGTTTGACTAGTTGTAGGAGTTTAAGTGTTTTCAAGAATAGACTTGAGTCAGGATATTACTAGTTGAAGATTAAAGAAGAAGACATCTAGAAGACAACTTTCAAGACCAGATATTGGCATTATGAGTTTTTTGTGATGCCCTTTGGATTGATTAATGTACTTGCAACATTCATAGATCTAATGAATAGAGTATTTAAGGATTTTCTAGACAAATTTGTAGTCGTCTTCATAGATGATATCCTGATATACTCAAAAAGCACTAAAGAACATGAAGAGAACTTGAGATTAGTGTATGATAAATACAAGAAGAAAGACTATACGCTTAATACAATAAATGTGAATTTTGGTTAGAGTAAGTGGTTTTCTTGGGTCATGTGGTAATAAGACAGGATATCTATAGCCCTAGAAAAGGTGAGAGCTGTAGTGGATTGGCATAGATCGATGATAGTCACAAAGGTAAGAAGCTTCTTAGCTCTGACAGGTTAACAAAAGGTTTGTAAAGGGATTTTTCAAAATAGTAACTCCTCTCACTAAGTTGGCATAGAAAAATGTGAGATTTGAGTGGGATGATCGATGTGAAGCCAACTTTTAGACACTCAAGGAGAAACTCATATCAGCACCAATTCTAACATTGCCTAAAAGTGGAGAGGAATTTACTATGTATAGTGATGCCTTAGTTTAAGGGCTAGGATGTGTATTAATGTAAGGCAAGCAAGTGATAGCTTATGCATCCTACTAATTGAAGCCTTATGAGAAAAATTACCTAACTCATGACTTGGAGTTGGCAATAGTAGTATTGGCTTTGAAGTTATGGAGGCACTACCTGTATAGAGAGGGTGTAGAATCTTCATTAATCAAAGGAGCCTAAAGTATATCTTCACATAGAAGGAGCTGAACATGAGGCAAAGGAGATGGTTGGAGCTGATCAAGGACTATGACTTGGAAATCCAATAATATCCAAGAAAGGCCAATGTGGTGGCATATACCCTTAATAGAAAGAAATGGGGGTAATGTAGCCACTTTCATCACTTCACAGAGAGAGTTATTTGAGGACATGCGTAAACTGGAATTAGAGATTTTAACTCAAGAAGTGGGAGCAAAAATGGCCACTTTATGTATACAACCAACTTTAGTAGATAGGATCAAGACTGGTCAGGTATAAGATAAAGGTATACAAGAGATAAGGAGCATAATGGAATAGGGCAAGGCTCCTGAATTCAACATAGACACAGAAGGGATCTTGAGACATGAAACTAGGTTATGTGTATTGGGGGATATAGAATTAAAGAGAGATAATGAAAGAGGCACATTACTCAACTTACACAATACATCTAGGAAGCACCAAAATATACAAAGACTTGAAGAGTCATTATTGGTGGAAGAACATGAAAGGGAGATAGTTGAGTATTTAGCCAGATGCTTAATCGACCAACAAATCATAATAGAGCATTAGAAGCCAGTTGGAGAATTATAGTCTCTTCCAATACTAGAATGGAAATGGGAGCATGTGACAATTAAACTTTGTTACATCTCTCTCGAATACCAAAGAGAAGCAGTATGCAATTTTGGTAATAATGAACAGGTTAACTAAGGTTACTCATTTTTTATCTATTAGAGAGGGATACAAATTGGAGAAACTAGTTTAGATAGACATATAAGAGATAGTCAGATTACATAGAGTGCTAGTAACCATAACTTCTAATGGAGACACAAGGTTTGTAAGTCGATTTTAGAGCAGCTTACATAAAGCTTTGGGCACTATACTACAGTTCAACACTACATTCCACCCTTAGATGGATGGTCAATTTGAGAGGACTATATAGATATTGAAAGATTTGCTCAAAGCATGTGCACTGGATTTTGGAGGTAATTGGAATGAACATATTCCTTTGGTTGAATTTACCTATAATAACAACTACCAAGCAACTATCCGAATTGCTCTTTATGAAGCTCTTTATGAAAGAAGGTGCAGATTTCCACTATACTGGGATGAAGTGGGAGAAAAGGCAGATGTTGGGATTAGAATTACTCTAAGAGGCAATGGACAAGGTGAAGCTGATTAGGTAAAGGATACAAACAACCCAGTTCAGACAAAAGAACTATGTAGACAAGAGAAGACAACCCTTGGAGCTCTAAGTAGGAGACAAGGTCCTGTTGAGAGTTTCTTCAACCAAAGGGGTGATTAGGTTCTATTTGAGAGGGAAGCTAAACCACAGATATGTAGGCCCATTTGAGATCTTGGAAAGAGTGGGTATTATGGTTTATAGGTTAGCTCTTTCGCGAAGTTTCGCTAGGGTACATGATGTATTCCATATATCTATGTTGAGGAAGTATGTACTTAACCAGGACCAAGTAATGGCTTTAGAGCCATTGAATGTGCAGCCAAACTTGTATTTTAGAAAAAGACCAGTCAGAGTTGTGGAAACAAAAGAGCAAGTGCTAAGACGGAGAATGATTCCCTATGTCAAGGTATAATGGAAAAATCAAATTGAAAGGGAAGTGATGTGGGAATTGGATGAAGACATGGGGAGAAGTATCTAAACCCTTCCAAAATCAGGTACTTTTGAGGACGAAAGTTTTTATGGGGGGGGGGGGGCAAATGTAAATACCTTGAAAATATAGTTATGTAATATTTATTATAAAATATAATTAAGGGCAAAAGCATAAATATCATAAGACCAGGGGGCAATTTTGTCCTTTTATGGTTAGAGTATAAATACTTCATGTTGACTTAGAGTGCCTCCTTTTACCATTTTACACAGTAACAGCACAAAAGAAAAGAAAAACGCTCTTTGGAGAATACAAAGGCGACTAAGGGGATTTATCAATGAGGTAAGGATTTCTATGATTGAAGTAGTAGTCATGAGTATAGAATTTGAGGTTAAAAACAATTGTTGCTTCTTGATTTCATTAGAAATTGGATTGAGGAAGGAACGAGATGAGCATAGAAATTAACTGATTAAGGATTTGATTCACGGGATTTGAGAAGCAAGTAATCTAATCTATGTAATTCGATTAGAGATTGCAAGTATTAGGATTAAATTAGACCTAGAATAAAAGGATTTCGAAATTGGAATGAATTGAAAGAAAGAAAAGTTATGGTTCATTAAGGGGTACAGAAAGATGCATGGCCTCCTAACATAGTCGTGTCTTGCCCATGTTAAGCTTAGACTATACAAAAAGGTATACAACCTCCTAACATGGTCATGTCTCACCTTGTGTTAAACCTAGACTATATAGAAAGGTACATGGTCTCTCAACACGGTTGTGTCTCATCCTGTGCCAAAATATAAAATACATAGAAAAGTATACGACCTTTGACACGATCGTATACTATCCCATGTCGAGTTATACGACTTCTAGCATGGTTGTGTTGAGTTAAACACACCCTATTTGTTTTACTTAGTTGAGATAAAATTCTAAGAGCATGTCATTGGGAATATGTATAGGTTTGGAGGAATTATGAGGCTGTAAAAGTATGAGGAAATCAAGTTTTGCAGTCTAGTTACGTGTAACTTGTGTGCTTCTTGTGCTTGTTTAAGTTAATGAATATATATTGAAATTGGATTAAGTTGAATGGAACGGTTTAAGTTTGGTTTAAATGTTTGTTGTTTGTGCTTGGCTCGGCTTAGGGATCCATAGTAGCAGATCTCTAGAGAGCACCCCAATGATCCTTGTGTAAACTATTGTCTTTAGTGGAGTCATGCTTGGAAATGATTTATGTTGGTTTAAGGTTTAAGTGTTTATGAGTGTAGGGTCCATAGTGGCAATTCTCATCACCAAGTTTAAAGGTTAAGTGTTAATGGGTATAGAGCTTATAGTGGCAGTTTCTATCACTAAGTTTAAGAGTTAAGTGTTTACAAATTATATATATATATATATATAAATAGATAGATAAATAGATGTAATTTTTTTTTTTAGAATGTTTTAAGATTGGAGATATTTATATTACTTTGCAGTTCTTTACTGAAAGTAAAGCATTCTATTGTTAATATATATCTATTTATGATAAGTTTATATGTATCGTTATCTCATGGTTACTTTTTGCAGGTTGCGAAATATTATTTTCACAGGTTAGTAATTCTAGTTTCAAAGGTCTTGTTGAACGATGACAAACATTTTTTTTTATTATAGGAGTCATTAATTAAAACGACTTGGTTTGCATATCAATTTGATTATTGTATATATGTCAAAAGGTCGTTACTTTATCCATTTAAGCACACCTTGAGCAGTATCTTTGTGCATGATGATTTATCCATTTAATCTGGATCAGGAATTAAAAAAGCATCACACGGTATCGAGAGATCGAGAATGATTATTGTCTTGACATTCTTGGGAAGATTGGCTCTTACAATCGCTAATCGCCATCTGGTAACGGGAATTCCAATATGCTCCGACTCCCATTACAAGATTTCATGGGGTCCCTCGGCCGGCTAAATTCTGTTGGACGTTAAAGAAGAGCAGTAACTAATTTTATGTTATTATTATTATTATTTTTAAAATCTATTTCTTTCTTTGGTATAAATAGAGCTTGAGTGTTCCACAACAAAATCACAGTTCTCAAATTGAAGAGTAAGAAAAAGAAGAAGAGAGGAGATGGAGAGTTGCATTCCAGGTGATTATTAAGAATATTTGATTTTCTTTTCCTTCCATGAAATCCTGATACGGGCATCGAATCCCCATCGGCATTCAAAAGATTACACGATTTGCCATATGTTTTCAATCTGTCTTAACTAATAATCCCCGTGTAATCTATGGCAGGGAAGACATCATGGCCGGAGTTGATGGGTGCAAATGGAATCGCAGCCGTTGTAACAATTCTAAGACAGAATCCCGATGTTAAGGAAGCTGATACTGTGAGGGAAGGCTCTCTCGTTACTAACGACTTCCGTTGCGATAGGGTTAGGGTTTGGGTTAATGGCTTTCATATAGTGACCGAGAGCCAAGGGTTGGTTGAATTCTCATGAAGCTCTAAGGAAGGTGTTATGAATGCAATTTTTATCAAGTACTTTTATTTAGGTTGTCCTTGTAGGCAGATCAGTTGTCTTTAGCTTCAACCGGAGTAGGACAACGTTGCTCTCTTATAACATGCAAATGACGTTCTTATTGCATGGTTTGCTGGTGCAATGAAAATAATTGATACGTCTGGATTTGTCATAATTAAATTTCAAAGGCCTTGTTCATTAATAGGCGGATTAGTTTTCCTTATTATGAAGTTGAAACGTATCATTTTAATGCTTCTAACACGTATTAATTGTGCTGGTTTAAGAGAGACCTCGAATATCTATAACTATTCCTAGATACAGCCATAATAAAACTATTGCAAGCTTAATATTGGAAATGATAATTTCTAATTTAAGCTAAAAGTACCCTATGCAATGCAATTAGATAGCTTCAGTTCCTAGCTTGGAACTTCTGGTGAGCTTAATGAGGAAAATGATAATACTTCCAAATTTAAGCTTATACTACTTATGCAATTAGATATATTTAATTTGTCATGTAATCGTAAATAGAGTAGCGGATATTGTTTTATTTACTTCCAAATAAAACATTAGTGTAAACACCCCATTTTTGCCCTAATGATCAATAATAATAAAAACATAATTAATTTCCAATTTTTCATTTTTTCCTCTAATTTAGCAAAAATAGGAAAAATGTTCAAAAAATAAAAATAAATAGGAAAATACATCAATTTTGGAAAATAATTGCAGAAATGTCAATAAAAAGATTAAATAATTTTTGCAAAATTTTGAAATTCCAAAAAATACAAAAAAAAATAAAAAATTGCATTGCATATATACAATTTGCATAAAATAAAAAAACCGAGATCTGGGCCAGCTCAGCTGGCTCATATGTGCGCCTGAAATGTGTGAGAGAGCTTGAGGTCTCGAGTTCGAATCCCCCCGCGTGCATTCGGAAAATTTTTCTTTCATTTCCCCTGGAGCCGCCACGTGTCAGCATCCGATTGGCCGGGGCGAACGCACGCGCCGGGCACGTGATCGTCTTCAACCTTTGTTCGAGATCGCCGACGAGAAGAAAAATATGAATTTCGGCCGTTTTATTTGATTTTTTGCACAAATCCAACAGATCTTCAACAGAAATAGGATAAACATCATCCAATTGGAATCAAATCGCAACAAACCAATGGATTTGCACAAATCGGAGATAGGTTTTTAACCGCAAATCCGATTTGCTTCAATCGGTGGAAATCTGAGTTTATCTAGCTCGATTTTGAATGCCTATAAATAGAGGATGAAGTGGAGAGGCAGAAGCATGGATCAAAAGTGAGAAAAAGAGAGGAAAAAGAGAGAATCGAAGCCTCGTCGGAGTTCTTCAAACTGTAACCACCGAGCAAGCGTCGAGCAGCCACCAGGAGGCGTTTCTGAAGCAAACCACCGCCACAGTTGGGTTCATTACCCCCGAAAACCTAGGAATCGACACCTCAATCGCTTCGAAAGGCCACCGAAACGCCGTCAACAAGCATCCCCAGCCGCTGCGTCCGATTGACCCGACCGACCCGACCCGCGCACCGACCCAGATCCAGGTAAGTTGGATTTTCCGATTTTTTGTATTTATTTTATTTATTTCGATTTTATTTATTTACTGATTTGTTATTTATAATTCGAAAAAATAGAAAAATATTAGTAATTAGATTATCTTTTTTTTTTAGGATTTGATTTAGTATGAATAATAAAAATAAGAATAATAATTATAATAATAAATAATAAAAATGTAGAAAAATTTATAAAGAAAATAATAAAATATTAGAAAAATAATAATAATAAAAATTTAGATTTTAGAATAGGATAGATGAAAAATCTAAAGAGAAAATTTTCAATAAAATTTAATAAAAATTACAAAAAATTAATAAAAAATTAGAAAAATTATAAAAAAATTTATAATAGTAGAAATGAGTTGAAAAATAGAAAAAATGGAATTTTATCACTTAGAAAAATCATTTTTCTTAAATAAATCCAAAATTGGTTTTATTTTTTCCTTAAAATATTATTTTCAAAAATCAAATTATCAAGCTTAGGTTTAGATTTTTTTAGAAAACACCCTAAATGATAAAAACATAAATCAAAAGAAATTTCATAATTAAAATTCACAAACACATTAAATTTTTCAGGAAAAAGCAAGCTACGCAAGTTTGATCTGAATAGCAGATACGTAGGCATCCATTTGGGGTAACCCTAAAAAGGAATAAAAATAATTTTCTTAGAATAGGTTATTCAAGAATAAATAAAAGACAACAAAAAATGAAATAAAAGATATTTCTGGATAGAGTAGATTTTAAGAGATTAGGTGGTAACCTTAGGGTTTTAATAAGTTAACCTTCGAACTTAGAAACTCTGGTTTTCCCCTTTCCTCTTTTCACAAAAACGAGAAGAGAAATCACGACGACTAGTGGTTCAAATTAGGACTAATCTGCTCAATTAGTCCTAATTCAATCTTTCCCAACAACGTTGGGTGGCGACTCCCAAAATAAAACGAAATTCTTAACTCAAGTCGATGATCTACATTAGATGAGCATAGAGTCTAGTATAGATCGGATTAGGAATAGGAAATCAAAATTAGACTCGACAATTAGAATTAGATATTTCGATATAGCCAAATTACTTAATCCAGTAAATAGTTACTAGTTCATAAAAATCACAAATATTCCTTCACATAACAATGCTTTAAAATAATTAATTAGGAGAGCTAAGAAATTTCGTGCAAATAGATATCATAAAAGAATCTTAATGCAGAACACACAAACAATGGATGAAATCTTCTTATTGATTTGACTAAGATGCGCTAACATAATCCTAATTTATTTTATTTCCACGAATAAAGGACAAAATCCGCTGACTGACTCCAGATAAAAAGAATCTATATGGCCAATTGAATACAATATTAAGTTGCAGCATTTCTTTTATGTTTTGCTCACCATATAATCGGATTGTAAATGAATTCTAATTGAATCGAATAAGGTTGTAATAGTTTATTAATTTTGTTGAGTTAGATAAAAGAATATATATATATATATATATATATAAAGAATAGATCGATTATAAAACTTAAATTATTATATTACCCTTCCTTTGAAGAAAACTCTAGTCACTACTATTATATTTGTTAGGGTATGGCTTATACTTCCTATGATAGAAAAGCACGTGGATCCTGCTCATGAATAGTTGTTACTATATATGTCCATATTTTTTCATTAGCAGTTTGGGTTTGGGCTTGGGCTTATGAATAGCTATTATTATAAATTTTCCTGTTCACTTGTAATTGAGTGATGTAACAATAAAGAGGCGAGGTGCTAATTATAGTAGAATCCTCTACTGGACTTAGTCAGGGTGAACTAGGATAAAATCTCGTGTTTTAATTTCTTCCCCTTTTACTTTTACTTTGTTATTGTGCATTGACTTTAACAATATTAGAATTGTACAAAAGCAGAAAAAAAAAAGTTATTTGATTTAAACTTCAAAGGTATCTAACCTGACATGATTGTGCAATAAGAAATTGAATCATAACAACCTAAAGTAAGGTGGTTTTGTCGAAGAAATAAAAAAAAAGTAATAAAAAGATAGACGTCATGTGCCTCCAAGACTGAGAAAATTTGTTGAGGAAAGGAAATTTGGGAAACTTTTAAAAGGAATTAAGGACTACATCGAGAAAGGTAATCGTGATCTACGGTGGTATTCTCATCTCCCCTCTCTCTCTCTTTTTCACTTCCCCCTCGATCCATCTATTACAGTCTTGTAACCTTTCTCTTTATTCAATATTTGGTAGGATTTTTTGTCCCCCTAAATAGCTGTTTGTGTAAAGTAAACATTGTAATAGGAATTTTCATTTAATAGAAAGAAAATAACAGTTACAATCCTCTCTATTGAGTTTAAGTAAATAAGCAGTTAGTATAAACTAATAGCTAATAACATTAAGAGCTCCACCAAAATTTTCAAATTTGCTTTTGGGAATGTTTTAGTGATGTGGAACCATAGGATCCATTTGTGTCTTAGAACTCGTTATCAATCAAATCAAAATTTGATCCTCACCAGGTAATCATACAGGTTTGTTCAATTACTCTAGAACACATTTTTGATAAGAACCCAAGATATGAATATGAATTCACTTTGAACCCTAGATCAAAAGTATTTAAAAACAAGAGGAAAAAGGAAGAAAAATTGGACACAGAAGAGAATCTCAATTGCAATTCAATTCAACAACTTACGCATAAAAAATAAGAAACAAGCTTCTCATATAATTCAAGCAAATATACCATCTATTCTTTTTCTGCAAACTAAAAGTTCTTTATATATATGGTTTTTAATTTTTATTGTCTCAAAACCCAAAAGAAGATGAAAGGGTTTTAAGACATTTATTAAAATTTTCTGCAAACATTTTAAGGCCTTGATTTCGCCTTTATTATCATTTGGTTGCCAATCTTCAAGAAATTTACTTATCAGGCCTTAATTTCGCCTTATTATCCTTTGGTTGCCAACTTCAAGCAAGTTAATTATTTTAGACTCCTTAAAAACTCCACATGTGGATAGCTCATCATCAACCCATTTTTGGACAAATAGTTGAAAGTTACTCCTTTAGCCTTTTAGCTTGTGCCCTAGTGATTGGTCTATGAAATCTTGAACTTCTCATTGAATATTAGTATCTCTAATGTGAGGATCTTGAACACTAGGACTTCTTGTATACCCTTCGTATCATTTTCCCTTCCCTCAAAAGGATTCATCTTCAAATAAGACCCTGCATCAATATCAAAAGGAGATAAATCAGAAACATTGAAAGTTGTAGAAAGATTATACTCACCTAGCAGATCAATGTGATATCCATTGTCATTGATCTTTACAACATCTTGAAAAGGTCCATCTCTACGAGCATCTAACTTTGTTTTCTGTTTAGAAGGAAATCTTTCTTTGTGCATGTGATCCCAAATCCAATCTTCAAGTTCAAATGACATCGTGCCTTCCTTTGTTTGCTTGAGGCGCAATTTTCTCATTTTGCTTCTCTATCTTTTGCCTTACCTTTGCATGAATGGCTTTGACCATTTCTACCTTTTTAAACCTATCAATGTTTGAAACCTCAATCAAAGGAAGAGGCAACAGATCTAAAGGAGTTAGTAGCTTAAACCCATAAACAATTTCAAAAGGTGAAAACCCAATGGTAAAATGCACACTCCTATTGTAAGCAAATTTAGTAAGCGGTAAGATATCTTCCTAAGTCTTAACATTCTTTTCAATCAAAGCACGCAACAATGTTCTAAGTGTCCTATTTACCACTTCAATTTGCCCATCAGTTTGAGGGTGTGAAGTAGTAGAAAACAACAATTTTGTGTCCTTAGTTTGGTCCAAAGTATTCTCCAAAAGTGGCTTAAAAATTTAACATCCCAATTAAATATAATAGTCTTTGGAATGCCATGTAAACGCATAACCTCACGAAAGAACAATTCATAATATGCATAGCATCATCAATTTTATCACATGGTATAAAATGAGCCATTTTGGAAAAACAATCCACAACTACAATAATCGAGTCTCGTCCCTTTCTAGCCTTAAGAACTCCTAAAACAAAATCCATAAAAATGTCAACCCAATGATGTGATGGTACAAGTAATGGCGTGTGTAATCTATGTGGTTGAGTTCTAGATTTTGCTTGTCTGCATGAAATGCAACTAGAACAAATTTTCTCAACATCGTTTACGCATTTTAGGCCAAAAGAAATGTTCATGCAACATATTCAAAGTTTTGTCAATCCTAAATGTCCCATAAAACCTCCACTATGAGCTTTACAAACAGCAATTCCCTAATTGAACTATTAGGCACACATAATTTTCCCCTCTTAAAAATAAATCCATCATATTTATAAAAATCATGGAAAGCTATATGCTCACAAACCTCATAAACATTGGCAAAATCACTATCATGTGCATACAATTCCTTCAAATGCTTAAAACAAACAACTTAGTTGAAAAAGTAGAGATTAGAGCATACCTTCTAGATAACGCATCTGCCAAATGTTCTCTTTCCCTTACTTATATTGGATCACATATGGAAAGATTCTATGAATTCTATCCATTTTGTGTGACGCTGCTTAACTTATCCTTGTCCTTTCAAATGTCTCAAAGATTCATGATCCATGTGAATCACAAACTCCTTTGGTAACAAATAATGCTGCCATGTCTCTAATGCCCTCACCAAGGCATACATCTCCCTGTCATAGGTTGAGTAGTTAAGCTGTGCTCCATTTAACTTTTTGCTAAAATAAGCAATTGGCCTCTTTTCCTATAATATAACAGCACCTATACCAATCTTGGAGGCATCACATTCAATTTCAAAAGTTAAATCAAAATTAGGTAGCCTTAACAATGGTGCATTACTTAACTTTTCCTTTAGCAAAGAAAATGCATGTTCTTGTTCCTTACCCCAAACAAACCCCCTTATCTTTTTTCATGATTGTAGTTAATGGGGTAGTAATGGTGCTGAAATCTTTGATAAATCTCCTATAAAAACTTCCCAAGCCATGGAAAATTCTCACATCATTTACAATCTTAGGTTTTGGCCATTCTTGTATAGCCTTTGCCTTTTCACTATCTACTTCAATCCCTTTTGCACTCACCACATATCCTAATGTGATCAATGCAAAATGAACATTTTTTCATGTTAGCATATAACTTAGATGTATGCAAAGCATCAAACACCATTTTAGTTGCATGACATGCTTCTCAATAGATTTGTTATACATAAGAATGTCATCAAAATAGACAACCACATATTTTCCAATAAACTCACGCAAAACATGGTTCATTAAGCGCATAAATGTGTTTGGTGCATTGGGTAAACCAAATGGCATTACCAACTATTCATACAATCCATGTTTTATTTTAAAAGCGGTTTTCGACTCATCACCTAGTTTTATTCTAATTTAGTGATAGCTACTTTTCAAATCAATTTTTGAAAACACACATGCATCATGTAACTCATCTAACATGTCATTAAGCCGAGGTATAAGGTCTTGATATTTTACCGTTATCTTGTTGACGGCTTTTACAATTTTCACACCATATGCCAACTTCCATCTTTCTTAGGTACTAACAAGATGGGTACTGCACATGGGCTAAGACTTTCTCTTATATGTCCTCTTTTCAAGAGCTCCTTTACTTGCTTTTGTAGTTACTTTGTTTCTTTAGGATTACTTCGATAAGTTGGTCTATTAGAATTTGCAGCCTCGGGAATGAGGTCAATTTGATGTTCTATCCCTCTTAAAGGTGGTAAACCTTGAGGTGGATCATCGGGAAAGACATCTTCATATTCCTACAAAACATCAACAATAACAATTGGCAAAGAAGGGTTAAGGTCATTAGTAGATAAATATAGTCTCCTTGTACACAAGTACTATCAATGGTTTATGAGAAATCAAATCCTTCCTCACATCTTTCATTTTTGCATAAAAGCTCATTTTCTTATCCTCTCTTCTTTCTATAGCCAATGGTTCTCACTCTTTTTCTCAGGATTTTCACTTCTATTCTCTCCTTTTCTCTCATCCTCTTTTTTCATATTTTTTCTCTTTTCCTTTTCCACTTTCTTTTCTTTTCCTCTCCATCTCTTTTTGAATAAATTCTTCATGAGACTTCTCAAGTTGTAATTGATCTTCAAATATCTATTTTAGGGGTCAAAGGAAGATGTGTGTACTTTTTGCCTCTTTTTTTTTTCCATGTACTTGTTGAGATACCCATCATGCTGTACTCTCCTATCCTATTGCCATGGTCTGCCTAAAAAACAAATGACTAGCTTGCATGGGTACCACAACACAAGTAACCTCATCATGGTACTTCCCAATAGAAAATATTACTCTTATTTGTCTAGTAACTTCACTTCCTCACTATTATCAAGCCATTGCAACTTATAAGAGTTTGGATGTTTAGTAATCTCCAATCTTAACTTATTCACAAACACAGTATCTAGCCACATTTATACAACTACCCCCATCAATAATCATACTACACACTTTCTCATCAACTAAGCACCTAGTATAAAAGATAGTCTCTCTTTGCAATCTAACCCCCTCATTTTCTTCTTTCAATTGCACGTTAAGAGCATGCTTAGTAACTAGCAATTTACCCTCAACAGGCACCTCTCCATCACTATAATCTTCTAACAGAGGCAATCATCATCAACATCACTTTCATCATTTGTTACTACCTCTTCACCACGCACCATCACCTTTTTATTTGGACATTGAGATGCTACATGCACATACCCCAAACATCTAAAACACTTATTATGTCGATTTCTAGAGTTTTGGATAGAAGTAGTACTTTTGTTTTTGTCAAATGGCTGAGATGGTTTCACCTTGTTATCCTTTTTAAATTAGGCAGCCTTGTTATTGTTTCTCCAATTCGCTCTCCATGTATTACTTTAAACCGGAGAAGTGTTAACTTGCCTTCAACTCCCTTTGCGCTTCAATCGCCTTTCTATCTTTATGGCCATGTGCACCATATATCTATCACTACATAGTGTTGCTAGCTCCACTATGTTGGTTATGTCCCGGTTAAGTCCATGAGAAACCTAGCCATGTTGGCTTCTCTATCCTCCTCCACATTAGCTTGGATCATAGCAATATCTATCTCCTTGTGTAATCATCAACACTTTTTGTCCCTTGTGTTAGGCTTTGCAATTTTTGGTGCAAGTCCCTATAATAATGGTTTGGAGCAAATCTTTGCCTCATAAATAGTCTTCATTTCAGCTTAAGTTTGGATAGGTCTTTCACCATTTCTTCTCCTATTTAAAAGTAGTTGATCACACTATACAATTGCACATTCTCCACATTTCATCACTACAAGTTTTATCTTTTTTTCCTTCGAGTAATTGTGACACTCGAAGATTAATTCCACTTTGCTCTCCTACTCCATATATGCATCTGAATCATTCTTGCCCAGAAAAGATGGGATTTTCATTGTGATACTCCCAATATTTCTATCAATATCATTTTTTCCTCCTCTCTTAGCCCCTTTTATAATTCTGACTATCATTAGCCACAATAGTATGTTCGTCATATTCCTCTTCAAACTCTTCTTCATACTGTGGTGCATATTACCTTCTTGCCCTTGGATTAGTTTGAGCAATCCCCTCATGAATATAATTGATCTCATTTTGTTGCCTTTCCAAGGTGCATTCATGTTACCAAGAACAAGTTAAATTTACTTAAACTGTTGTTGCATAGCTTTGAGAATAAATTCTTGGTCCATCGATGTGTTATCATCCCCTCTTGACTCCATTGTGATCTAAAAATCAAGAAAAATAGTAAACAAGAACCTCACAAACACTCTGTCACGTGTTTTCTCAAAATTGGCTTTTACCCTCTTTTGATCTCACACTCTCTTCCCTTTACCACTTAAGCAATCTTTATGATTTTTATACAAAAGGTTCACACCAAATATTAATTTAAGAACACAAATGTATTCTAATTTTAACAATAAACCCAAAGGGAAACCAAAGAAAACAACAAAGAAACAAAACTTTTCGATATGATAGAATACCCAAGGATTTTAGATCCAAATAGCCTAATAATTAAGTAACAATAGAGATAATGAGATTAGAACTAATATCTATAACCATCTTTTTTTTGTTTTTTTTTTTTTATATAATCAAATTTCATCCTTTTTTTTTTTTTAAATCAGAACTGATTCACAAAAGTTGAATTTCGATTTACCCCAAAATTCACGAATCTAAGCATAAGCAATTATGAAAAAGGAAAATGGAAAAGATAGCAAGATTCAATAAGAACAAAGAAAAGGACAACATAAAACAAAAAGGAAAGTAATTACTTAATGATAACTTTACTTTGATACTAGATGATGTAGAACCTTAGAATCCAATTGTGTCTTAGAACTCGTTATCAAATCAAATCAGAATTTGATCCTCACCAAGGTAATCATATAGGTTTGTTCAATTACCTTAAAACACGTTTGTGATAAGAACCCAAGATATGAATACAAAATTCACTTTGAACCTAGAACAAAAGTATTCAAGAACAAGAGAAATAGGAAGAAAAATTAGATTACATAAGAGAATCTTAACTGCAATTTAATTCAACATCTTATGCAGAAAAAACACAAGAAAACAAGCTCTCTTATATAATTTAAGAAAAGATACCATCTGTTCTTTTTCTGCAAACTAAGAGTCCTTTAATATAGGGTTATAACTTTCATTATCTCTTACCTAAAAGAAGATGAAAGGATTTAAGAAATTTATAAAATTTTCTACAAACATTTATTACATTTAAGGTCTTTAATTTCGCCTTTATTATCCTTTGGTTGCCAATCTTCAAGCAATTTAATTATCAGGCCTTAATTCGCCCTTAATTATCCTCTAGTTGCCAACTTCAAGCAAGTTAACTATCTTGGACTCTTAAAAACTCCACATGTGGATAGCCCATCAACAACCCATTTTTTGACAAATAGTTGAAGTTGCTCGTTTAGCCTTTTAAGCTTGTGCCCTAGTGATTGGTCTACTGAAATCTTGAACTTCTCCTTGAATACAAGCATCTCTAATGTGAGAATCTTGAGCACTAGGGACTTCTTGTACACCCTTTGTACCGCTATAACATACTTTGCATCACAACTTGAAAGAGCCATGGTGACTTGTTTTTTACTATGCCATAAATTGCAGCAAATAAAAGAAAATGACATAGGTTGCTTGTACTTTAATCCATAACTTAGAATGCCTTTTACACAATAAAGAGTCTTCTTTACTACAAATTGAATGATTCTCACATGGTGGATCCATAAACTAAGAAATGACCCCAATAGGATATGCAACATTAGGTCTTATGATAGTTAAATAGAATAAACTACCAACCAATCTATCGAAAAAGTGTTGCATTTGCTAATGACTCTCTCATTTTTAGCTAACTTGAGACATGGTTTCATAGGGTTAGTCATTGCTTTTGACTCCATCATATGAAACCGGTATAGTAGATTTTCCAGATATCCTTTTTTAGAGACAAACACCCATATGATTTTCTATTTTCCAAACCAAGAAAACAACTAGCTTCACCCAAACTTTTTATTTCAAAGTGAATAGATAAAGCATCTTGAGGACAATTAATCTCAACACTACTGTCACTCATAATGATCATATCATCAACATACAATAAGGAATAGTGCACACAATGCGTGTTTTCTTAACAAATAAGCTTAGATCAACATTTGAAGACTTAAAACCACAATAGTCAAGATATTAAGCAATCTTACCGAACCAAGCATATGGAGCTTGCTTGAAATTGTAAAGTGCCTTCATGAATCTACACAGGTGATTAGGAAACACCTTAGAATTGAAATAAAAAAGTTGTTCCATAAAGATATCACGATTTAGCTCCTTGTAAAGAAATGCATCTTCCATGTCTAATTGCCCCAACTTCTAGCCTTTGTTAGTGGCTTTGAGAAACGTTTTTTCAAATTGTTACCATTTTAGCAATGGGGGTTGAATGTCTCATCATAATCTTGACCATATTTTTAAGAAAAACCCTTGAGATACAAGACGGGCTTTAAATCTATCAATTTGATCATCAACCTTTTTCATCAATATGTAAACCCATTTTCAAGTAACTAAATCGACATCCATTGGTTTTGGTACAAGTTCCCATGTGTAGTTCTTGTTTAAGGCTGAAATTTCTTCTTGTATCACTTCTTCCCCATTTAGGGATCCCCTTAGCTTCATTGTAGAATTTTGTCCCATTGCAACATAAACCTTCCATAAAGAAACAAGATATGATAGGAAATTGATTTAATTAGACTTCATAATCAGCTAGATAGCTGGGTTACTTTCTTTGTCTTGCTGATCTTTGCATGACAGTCTCACTGACTTCATTTAGCCGAATGCTTTCCTAAAATCAAGAAATATTGTAGCCCTCATTTTTTTATTGTTGCAAAATCATCAGTAAAAAGCACAAGAATAGTAGTACCTTTGCCTTCATTTGAATCGAACTTATAAGATGGCACTTCGTCAAATACCACGTCTTGAGAGATATAACCTTCTTTAATTCTGCATCCATGCATCTCCATCCTTTTCTGTGAGTGTTATAGCTAACAAAAATAAATTGGTAGCACTTAGATCAAGTTTAATTTGGTTATGTTTTAATATACGAACATAACAAACAGATAAAAAAACTAAAAAATAACTCATGTTGGGTTTATGATAATACATAATTCAAAATGGAGATGATTATTTTCGTAATCATGGAGGTAGTCGATTTGTGACATGATAAGCATGATGAAAAGTTATAGCCTATAGTTCTCTTGGAAGACTCTTTATGTGTAGCCAAAACAAGCACACAAATGTAAGATGCGCTAACTTATGTTCAACAACCCCATTTGTTGTGGGGTTTTTGGACAAGTCATTTGACGTTAAATACCATGTTCCCTGCAATAGTCTAGAGAATGACTGGATGGAAATTGTCCTCCATTGTTGGTTTGTAAGCACTTAACTGGTAGCCCAAATTCTTTTTGTGTCATGCTTGAACTACATAAAATTGGAAAGTCTCACTTTTGTGTTCTAAGAAGTAAACCAAGTAGAACCTAGAAAAATCGTCCACAATCACCATCACATAATAAAGACAAGTGTAGTTGGTTGTTCTTGCTGGCCTTAAAAGATCTAAATGGACTAATTGCAACCCAGCAAATGCTCCATTCTCTTAATTTGGGAAAGGAAGATGATAAGATCTTCCATATTAACAACATAGACAAACCTCATCATGATTTGTTCCTTTAAAACATGAATGCCATCAAGAAGTTTCTTTGTAGAGATTTTTTGCAGCAATTGTTTGCTCACACAACCAAATGAGAATGCTAAATTGTTGAAATTGCAATTTAATCTACCCTTTTAACATATGCATCACTTGTATACAATATATATAGTGATTCTTTTTTTTTCCAGTGCATCAAAAATCGACTTCATGATGCTTCTTATATTAGAGTATTTGAACATAATTAGGACTAAGAGAACATACCTTCTCAAATATGTTATTTGTAGACTTAAGCAAGATTCTTCTCTAAGTTGGGAATAATATACATCCTTGAGAAAAACACCTCCACCATTTGAGTCACCTTCTTTAAAATAACCTTCTGTCATCCTAGGATGTAATATATTATTTGCTGTCACATGGAACTTCTTAGAGCATTATTTCTTGTTGCATGATGAGAACTATTCGAGTGACATTTGTGTGCATTGGGTTGGTGCATGATAGGAGTTATATTTGTTGGCTAATCAATAACTTCAATGGATAATCATTCTCCCAGTTTGTCTTATGAAATTCATTGCTTTCATATGCAACCTTTTGCTTTTGTTTCTCACAGTTTGATATGGCAATTTGACTTAGTATAGCCTAACTTCACTGACAATCTTGTTTTAGGTGTCCTAGCTTCCCACACCTATAACAAACTTCGGAAGTTCCCTTAAGCCATTGCTTAGTTTAGATTGGTTTTCTATAACCACAAAAGGCTTCGAGAAGGAATTATTTTCCTTTGATGGGAAAAGTAATAGCAAAACAGAACAAGGAAGCAAAAATAATTCACAACAAAACGGAGGAAAGGTGGTCTACAACTTCATTAATTGATTTTGATCTTATATACATAAACAAAGTTTGGTAATTAAACTTTCTTGATTGATTAGAAGTTTGTCAATCAAACTAACCTAGAGGATAAGCTTTCCATACCTATCAACAGATCAAGTTATGGAGGATCGGATTTCAAAAAGAAAAAATTACAAACAATAGTAGCAACATTAGGTTTCTTGCAGTAATAGCAATAGCAATGTTGAAAATAGAGAAGCCTTGTTCACTTTCTGGTTATAGCAACAACACTCCTCCATGATTCAAGAAACATTGAACACACCAAGACACAATTGGAGGAGTTAAAGCGAGGTTTTTGCAAGGCCTTTGTGAAGATATCAGCCACTTGATCATCTCCATTGCAATGCTTGATCTGAACTTCATTTTCTTTTTTTACTTTATGAATTGCTTGGAACTTGATCTTGATGTTTTTGGTCTTGCCATGGAACATAGGATTCATTCACCATGGTTATTGCTACTTTATTATTGCACCAAATCCTAGTTGGCTTCTCTTGTTTAACTCCTAAATCAAACAAAATTTTCCTCAACTAAAGAGCTTGGTGATAGCAGCAGAGGCAACAATATACTTTGCCTTAGCTATTGATTGTGCGACATACGTTTTGCTTCTTCGTTCCCCAATAGATGGCGACTGATCTAAGGGAGAAGTTGTAGTTTTTGGTATCAAAAACTCTATATTTTTATGAAGAACAGTAATACACAATTTATAGAGAAAGGGCTCCAAAAAAATAGGAAACTAATATCTTATTTCTAGGCCTAATCCCTTAATTCTAGATGAGATAATTAAGGGATGTTCATTTTAAAAATAAACTACTTTAATAGAAATAGAATCCAAACAATATCCCATCATATCACTCTAACAGATTCTATTGTAATCCATTATATAATCTATTACATTTCAACACTCCCCTTCAAGTTGGCATGTAGATATCAAACATGCCTAACTTGCTTACAAAATAATCAAATCTAGGTTTGAAAAGGCCTTTAGTAAAGATGTCAGCTACTTGCTGATTTGTCGGTAGGAAGGGCATGCACATACCTTTTTCTCAAGCTTTTCCTTTATGAAATGTCTATTAACCTCAATGTGCTTGGTTCTATCATGTTGTATTGGATTGTAGGCTATACTTATGGCAGCTTTATTATCACAATAAAGTTTCATAGGTAACTCTATTGGCCGTTGAGTTCCTCCCCCATATTTTTTACCCTAAATCTTTTCACAAATTTTGTGAACCATAGTTTAAAATTCTGCTTCCCAACACTGCTTCTAGTACTACATTTTGGGTTTTTTACTCCTCCATGTTACAAGGTTGCCTCAGACATATGTATAGTATCCAGAGATTGATCTTCTATCTATAGAAGAACCTGCCTAATTTGCATCTAAATAAGCTTCAACACTTCTTATATCACTAGGCTTAAAAAAAAACCTTACCCGGGGGAACCCTTTAAGTATCATAAAATTCGGTAGACTGCAGTTTTGGTGTTCCTCTCCAGGATCATGCATAAATTTATTGACTATGCTTATTGCAAATGCTATATTAGGCCGATTATGAGATAAATAAATTAACTTTCCTATTAACCTTTGGTATTGTCTTCTATCAATTTTTTTCCTTCCCTCTAATCCAAATTTTACATTTGGGCAGTTGGTGTTTCTCTTGGTCGACACAACACTCATACCGGTTTTCCCCTTTAAAAGATCCAAAACATATTTTTTTTGTGCAACAACTATTCCTTTCTTGAACGTGCTACCTCTACCCAAGAAAGTATTTTAGGGGAACCTAGATCCTTGATTTTAAACTCAGTAGCTAGCTACTCTTTTAGTCTTTTTCCCTTTTTTTATAGGTCAACTCCTGTAAGAACTATTCATCAACATATACCCAAAAAAGATAGTAGTTTTACCCTTATAGAGTATGTCGAATAAACATGGTATGATCTGCTTGTCCTTAAGAATAGCTTTGTCCTTTAATAAACTAAGTGAACCTCTCAAACCATGCTCTTAGGGGATGTTTTCAAACCATATGGGGATTTTTTAATCTAAGGACCTTAGATCTATACCTTTCTTTAAAGCCTGGCGGTGGGTCATGTAAACTTCCTCTTCATTTTTCCCATTTAGAAAAGCATTCTTCACGTCTAATTGGTGAGGTGTCCAATTAAGATTTACTGCAATACTCAAGAGAACTCGAATTGAGTTTAGTTTAGCTACTGGAGCAATGTTTCAAGATAGTCTATTTCATATGTTTGAGGGGAGTCCTTGGCAACCAAATGAGCCTTGTATCTTTCCAATGATCCATCTAGTCTTAACTTGGGGGTGAAAAACCATTTACAACCCATAGTCTCTTCCCATAAGGTAGCTTTACTTCTTTCCCGGGTTTTATTTTTTATAAGGCATTTATCTTTTAAAAATTGCCTTTTTCCACTCAAGAACTTCCAAAGCATCTTGCACATTTTTTTGGTATCTCTATAGTAAAATAACCGAGATAAGAACATGAAGTAAGGAGACACAAAGTTAGACGTGGGATACCAAGTTGCTTTTCGTATCCTTTTTTTTTTTACAATAGGTAGATCAAGGGTTTTAAGGAGTTAAGAGAAGGTTTTAAGATTAGACTCATTACCTTGAATTTCGACAAGATCTTGAGGGTTTGATTGTTGGTAGTATGGAAATCCTTTATCCCCCTTTTTTTTGATTTTGGTTTTTTCTCGGTAAACATGCAATTTTTTGTTTGAGCACCACTCTTATAATCACCTTTTTCATGTTATGGCTCTACAGAATTAGTATCTAAGTCTCCATTACCTAAATTATGTGTTACCCCCAAAATCAGAATCATTTGTATCACTTAGGTGTATTGACTCTATCTCAGGATCAATTCTTAAGGATTGGGTAATTTCCCTAAGGTCTGAGTGTTCCCTTATTCTGTTCTCCCCCTAAAGATGAGACCTAAAGAATGCTTGAAACTTAACAAGGTGGATCCATAGTTACAAAAATTTTCCTACATTGGGATCATAGAACTTATACCCTTTTGACTTGAGACATATCCTACAAAAACACATTTTCTTGCCCTAGGATATAATTTGTCCTTTTTATGATCATAACTATGGATAAAAGCGCTACACCTAAAGATCCTCAAAGGTAGATCATTAGTGATCTTGGAATTGTGAAACTTTTCCTTAAACATTGTCATGGGAGTTTTAAAATTAAGTCACAAGAGGGCATCTTTTTAATAAGATATGTAGCAGTTAATAGGCTTCCCCCCAAAAATATTGTAGAACACCACTTGTGAACATTAATTCCCTAGTAAGTTTTAGAAAATGCCTATTTTTTCTTTTCACTACACCATTTTGTTGGGGTGCATTTGGACAAGAACTCTAATGTATGACCCCATTTTTCCTAAAAAAACACCCCTAATTGATCATTAAAAAATTCTCTCCCATTATCACTCCTAAATATTTGAATTCTATTTTGAATTGTGTTTCAATCATAACATAGAATTCCTCAAACACCCTTTTTTACCTCAGATTTATCTTTTAATAAAACACCCAACTAGTCTAGTGTGATCATCTATAAAACTTAAAAGACCTCTTTTCCCCAAAAACTGTTGCAGCCCTTGAAGGGCCCCAAACATCACCATGAATTAATTTAAATTGTGTTGAAGGTTGATAATTTTGATTTGGGAAAGAAGTCACTGGTGTTCAACTAAAGAATAAACACCACATTGAAAAAAAAGGGATTTTTATCAATAAACAACCGAGGTAACAAAAGTTTTGAAAAAAAGAAATTTAGATGTCCAAGTCTATAGTTCCATAACATTACTTTATTGTCAACTAAAACAAAACTTAATATAAAAATCTTTCGTTATAGAATTATCCTTGAATTAAGAAAATAAAGCCTCCAAATTAATTTAGCACTTCCAATCATCCTCCCTAAGGTCTTGTCCTGGAAAACACATGAATTAGAATCAAATATAGCTTGGCAAATAAGACTTTAGGGTTTAAATTTAGAAATAGATACTAGATTGCATGAGAGATTAGGACATGCAAGACATCGCAGAGGATTAGGCTGGGAGTTTAAATTTTATAATGCCTTTCCCACAGTTTTTGAAAAGGGACCCATCAACTATTCTAATCTTTTTGTTCCTTGCACATGGTGTATAGGATGAGAAAAGATGGGAATTGGCTGTCATATATCGCTTGACCAGAGTCAATAATCTAAGAGTTTACGTTATTGGAATCAAGATTGAGAAAAACAAAGGAATAGTGAAATCATACCTAGTTGTGCAACGGATTAAGAGGAAGGTTTATTGAAAATAGATTGAGTTGGTTTTGGTTTGGAGATGTGTTTTGGAAAAATTTTTTTAGGAGCCCAATTGTTCCTTAGTGAAAATGGGTACTTCTAAAGAAGATTTCTACCCTTGCTCATCATGTATTGCTTGGAAAGCATGGTTTCCCCGATTCTCTACTCCTTTCTTCTTGAAATTCTTGAATTTGAGAGGCTTCCATGAATCTTCCAACATGTATCATGGGTATATGCTAGGAAATTTTTTACATAAATCACAATAGGGTTTTTTCTTTTTTCCTCTTCACTCTTTGTTGTTTCTAGTGTTGAAGATTTTTTAGTTTGTGATTCATGGTTTGTCCCCTATTGTCAGCATCCCTTCCTTCTTGTTTCTTTGCGTCGGATTTTTGAGAATGCCTCACATAGGGATGGTAGTGGTTTTTTTTTTCCAAGAAATTTTAGAGTAGGCCTCATCAAATTCTTGATTAAGCCCATTTAAGAATAGGTATACTCTCTCATTTTCCTCCTTTTTGGCCGCCTTTACACATGTCCTCAAAGCACACACATTTTCATTCCAGTTTGATCAAGTTTCCTGTGATATCGAGATAATTTCATTATAAAAGGTTTGTAATATCTCCTTTCCTTGTCGTTTAATTCCACAACTTTTTCTTCAATTCAATATTTGAGAAGCATTCTCCTCATAGAATATATTTCCTTCATAGCATCCCAAACATCTTTGTTGTTTAAAAGGAATAGGTAGGGTTTTCCAATGGTTGGTTCCATAGAGTTTATTACCAAGCCATAAAAAGAGAATTTTTTAACCTCCAAATACCTAATCGCAAAGCATCATCAACTGTATCTAAGCATCTCTAGTGATATAACTGAATTTTCCATGGTCTTAATAGCTAATCTAACCGATTATGCTGATTTGAAATAATTTTTTCCATTCAGCCCATTTGTTGTAAGTTAAAGGAAAAAATGAGAAGTGTCACTTCTTGGTTCATGGTTATCTTGCCTGAAACTTGACTCTGCCACTATGTGCTTCAGTAGGGACAATTGAATGTTGTTGCCCGATAAACGCCGTTTTGGTCATTAGGCATATTTAGTTAAGCGCTTTGATACCATGTAGTTTTGGTATCAAACTCTATATTTTATGAAGAATAGTAAAAATTTTTTAA
>JBBMOL010001332.1:0-41963 GCA_037954665.1 Laguncularia racemosa | reverse complement strand
TTATTCACGGCCATGTCTTCAAAAAGAGTCAAACTTTCTTCAGGAGTTTTATGGTTCAAGGTGCCACCAGTTACGGCATCTACTGTTTGTCTCGTTTGATAGTTCAACCCATTATAAAATATCTGAACTTGAAGCCACTCTGGGATCCCATGGTGTGGGCATTTCCGCATTGAGTCCTTGAATCTCTCCCAGGTTTCATACAACGTCTCCATGTCATACTGATGATAAGATTGAATCTCAGCTCAAAGTTTAGCGATCATTGAAGGATGGAAGAATTTGTCCATAAACTTCTTAAACAGACCTTGCCATGTAGTAATGGAGTTCCTCAGTAAAGAATTCAGCTACTGCTTAGCCTTGCCTTTCAAAGAGAATGGGAAGAGCTTGAGGCGGATCGCATCATCACTAACTCCATTAAATTTGAAGGTATCGCATATCTCCAGAAAGAGTTGGATCTGCGCATTTGGATCTTCATCCTATAAACCATCAAATTGAGTATATTGTTGCACTATCTAAATCATGGCAAGCTTAAGTTCAAAATTATTTGCCTCCACTCGAGGACGGACTATGCTAGAGCTAACGCCTATCAAGTTTGGCATAGCAAAATCAGAATTGGTTCTAGGTGGCTCATTAACTCGGCCATCTCTATTATCAACCAGTTGATGATTCGGGGATCCACAACAACATTTCCTTGATTCAGTTCTTGAGCACGATTATTGAATTGATCAGCCATTTCTTCCTTTAGTGATTCTCCCTGAATACCAAATGATGTTGACTCAGTCGAGTGTTGCTTTTTCTGATAACGACGAATAATTTTCTCTGGCTTAGGATTAAAAACCGCAAGTTCCTTGGAGCAACTTCTGGTCATGCACTGTAAACACAATACAAATCAATTATGAGCTCAAAAATCTCAAGAAGAAAAGGGAAAAAAGATAAGAAAGAAATAAAATGGTTAAATTAATAAGTAAAAAGTTTTTCTAATATTGGCGTATCCCCGGCAACGGCGCCAAAAACTTGATTGTTGCCAATCATAGTTTTAATATTTATAATGCCTGTTCCTAATTCTAACTACGTTGCAATAGGCAAGTGTACCTACCGTAGACGTAATATAGTGTTAAGTACAGGATCGTCCCATAGAGATATACCAACTACTAGTACTAACTCTGTTCCTATTATCTAACCGACGCTTAAATATGTTGGTTGAAACTTAATTACTCTAATCTTAAAACTAATAACTCACTAACAACAATAGTTCTGAAGATTTATCAATTAACAAAAGCAACCTAGATCTTATTCTACTCCTTCTCCATCATGTAATTCATTAGATTTATGAAGATTGGCGTAGTTGACTTCTTATACTGTCGAATTCTTTAGTCAAGTTAACTACTTTCTCAAGTATATTAACCTATCTAATCCTCGGTTTATCAAATAGGATCTCTCCTTAGTTAATAGCAACCTAGAATTGCATAAAGCACATGAATTCGCATCAAAATAATTGATGTAAATAGAAGACTCTTGTTTCCTATCTCTAGAAGAACAATCAAATCTCATTAATTGCATTAAATCTAATCATAAGAGCAATTTCTCAATTAACTAATATGATATCATGCATAAATTCATATTCCGGATCTATGAATCTAAGAAACAATTGAAGGGCATGCAATTAATCATAAGAAAGTCAACAACTTCACATTAAAAACCGGATCTTCATCACATGACAGAGAAGTTTCGAATAAAATCTAGATTTAGAGTCTACTCCTCCATAAATTGGACAAAAGAAATACAATTACGGGAAGAATACATAAAATTCATAGTCACAACCCTTAAAGATAGAATCTTCTTCTTCATGGGTCTTCAATCTCGTTTGGAATTGACAGAATCTTCTTTCCCCTGCTGTTATGAGTGTCAGAGCAAGTATAAAATTCTTAACTTTTTTTCTAGGGCAATTAACGGTCTATTTATACATGTACCCAGGTTGGATACATACACGAGCGGATACACGAGTAGTGTATCTCGTTCGTGTATCTCATGCTTTCTTCCAAGTGTCCTTATGTGAATATACACGAGCAAGTACATGGGAGTGTACATTGGTCGTGTATTTGAAACATCGTTGAACAGCAGCAAAACTTAGATACACAAGCAAAGTACATGGGCGTATACTTTGCTCGTGTACTTTCCAGACATCCACTTCAATATACACAAGCAAAGTACATGGGCGTGTACTTTGCTCGTGTACTTTCCAAGCATCCACTTCAGTATACACAAGCAAAGTACATGGGCGTGTATCTCGCTCGTGTATTTTCCAGATATCCACTTCAGTATACACAAGCAAAGTACATGGGCGTGTATCTCGCTTGTGTACTTTCCAGAATTCTTTTCTTCACATGTATTGTATCCAATTCCTTCCAAACTTGATCCGACTCTTCAAAACTCCTTCCCTTAGCTCCAAAATACTCTAGAAAATCCTAAAATTAACATTCATTCCATTAAGCATCCTTTTCTTCAACAAATCATCAAAAAATTCAACAATAAAGCACAATTTCATTACTCTAGATAAGGGTATTTTGCGACTTATCACCTCCCCAACAACACATGACACGCTTGCATTGGCACTACATTGCATAAGACCTCATCCTCATACCTACCAATGCGAAAAGCAATCAAGGCTTGCTTACTCACCTTAGTCTCGCCACTATCATTCAACCACTGCAATTTATATGGACTAGGGTGTCTAGTAGTCTTGAGTCCCAGCCTCTCAACAATAAGATTACTCACCACATTAGTGCAACTTCCTCCATCAATGATCAAACTGCAAATATGATCACCTAGATAACATCTAGTATGAAAGATATTCTCTCGTTGCACCTCCTCTTCTTCCTTCACCTGCACATTCAAAGCTCTCTTCACTACTGCCACTAACCTCCCTACTGCAGGCTCCTCATCATCACTAGCGTCCTCTAATGGAGGCATATCATCCTCTTCACTATCCCCCTCAGTCTCATACTCACCATCATTACGCAGAATCATAACACGCCTATTCGGACATTGACTAGCAATATGGCTCTACCTTGGCATTTAAAACATCTAATGTCACGATTCCTAGGAGTAGAAGAGTCAGGTTTACCTTAGTTACCAGGGGTAGAACCCGTTGCCTCTGCTCTCCTTTTGGTTTGGTAGGTAAAGGCTTTACTTCCTTCTTCCATTGGTTAGTCTTCCAGGTGGATGAACCAGCACCCTGTTGAAACAGTGCAGTACTACTACCTTTCCTCCTATGTTGGTTCTCAACCTTTATAGCCATATGAACCATATCTTCCAATTCTACATAATGCTGCAATTCCACGACATTTTGAATTTCTCTATTCAATCTAGCAAGAAACCTAGCCATGGTAGCCTCTCTATCCTCCTCTACATTCGCCCTAATCATAGTAACTTCCATCTCCTTGAAATACTCATCCACACTTTGGCTTCCTTCCCTAAGAGTTTGCAATTTGTTGTGTAATTCACAATAGTAATATGCAGGCACAAACCGCTTCTTCATCACCCTCTTCATCTCTTCCCATGACTCAATAGGTGGTTCACCATTCCTTCTTCGATTCAACATTAGTTGATCCCACCACACTATGGCATAATCCGAAAATTCAATGGCCGCAAGTTTCACTTTCTTTCTCCCACTATAATTGTGACAATCAAACACCATCTCTACCTTCTTCTGCCACTCTAAGTACGCCTCGGGATCATTCTTCCCTTGGAAAGGAGGAATCTTCATCTTTATACTACTCAGTTGATTATCCTCTCTATTCCTATCTCCTCTATCTTCACAATCCCTAGTTCCTCTATTCCTACCACTATAACCTCTATAACTCCCGACAGAAGGTTCATCAAATTCATCATCAGACATTTCATCTCCACCCCTTTGTACTCTCCTAGAACAACTCTCCCTCTTACGCCCTTGGGAGACGTTTTCAAATTACTCTAGTCTTTGTTCCACCGTCTCATGAATTTGTTCCATGCCTACCTGAAACATTCTCTTCATCTCACCCCTCAACGCCTCAATCACTAACCTAGCATCAAACCTTCCCCTCTCACCTCCAGGAGAATGTTACCTCGACATAGTTCCTACAAAAAAAAGGTTAGCACGAACACAAATATATATAATTAAGCCTCACGATACACTCCCTTACGTGTTTCACTCAAAGGATGATATCACACAGTCACTCGTGTATTCTCACAAGCAATGATGATATCAAATCACCAATTCCTCTTCTCAATTCTCTTGGAACTAACCCAAACTACACTAATTCCCTTCCGTAGAATTCAAAACAACTCTAGGGCTTGAAATTTTTCCTCTTTTTCTTTCAGATTTTTTTTTTTGTCGTGATTCTTCCTTTTTTTTTTTGTAACAAAATTGAATAGAAGGCACTACACTTTCAATAGACAATTAACACTATGAAATTGAATACGAATAATTGATATGAACGATTGGAGTTAGGGTTTTGATGTTACCTTCCTCAAACCGAACTGATGTTTTAACAAACCTAGGCTCTGATACCAAACTGATACGAAATCGGTTTGCTCGGATTCCTAACTGATACGAACAACGCCAACGTGTGACGAAACCTAATACCAATACGTTCGAAATTCGCTACCTACGATGCCAAACATACTCAAGTGGAAACCGCGACCCGTTGTCTATAAGCGAGATAAGAACCTTGGTATAATATGAAGACGCCACAATCAGGATGAAAGACTGATTGATAAGTCGGGATGAACGCCACGGAATAAAAATCCGATCAGTTCTAGATTAGTTCTTTAAAGAACCAAGAGAGGAATTCTCTCAAAAGTGTTTTTCAAACTTTAATGTTGTATGTTCTATCCTCTATCTATTCTAAACCCTAGGAGCTTTATAGTTGGGTTTACAATTCGTAACAATAAAGGCCCAAAACGACATAACATCATTATGTTGCGTAAAAATAACAAAACAGGGATGTAAAGGCCGGCGGCGTTGAAATGAAGGCCGGCGGCCTTGGAGCCGGCGTAAGCATATACACGATCAACGTTGGAGATGTACACGACTATGTACTTCTAGTCATGTATCTTTCTATGGAAATCTTGACAATGTACACGACCGTGTACTTCTAGTCGTGTATCTTTCTGTGGAAATATTGACAACATATACAACCGTGTACTTCTAGTCGTGTATCTTTTTGTGGAAATTTGATACGCTCAGAACATATATATAAAATGGGAGCGTAAATTGCAGCAAGTGCACTGGTCGTATCAAGTAATAAAGTGGTGAAAAGTAAGGTTGTCGATCCCTCGAGGAACCAATAGAGTACTAGATCTATGGCAATTCTTATCAATATCTAGGTGATTAAAAAGGGGTTTTGAAATGTCTAATCTAAAAATTTAACTTAAAGCAACAAGAAAAATTTTATGACGAATCTATCAATTATGAACAAGGGAAATTAGAATTCACCCTAGATTTGTTAATCAAATTGCTACCAAGTTATGTCAACTAGTGGTTATAAGGTTATTCAAGTGATTTTAGAAAATCCTTTTTAGGGATGTTGACCTTAAATCAATTAGTCGGCTTCCGCGTCTCCAATTAACCAAGGAATCAAAATTATGTTCATACACCTCCCGATGCTACAAACAACTAATGCCCTAAATCAATTAACCCTAATCCCTTAGTGATTAATTAACAAGAAACATTGCATTGCGCCCTCCATAAATTCTAATTAAACCAATTATCGCAACTCCCGTATTGATAATCAATCTAATTAAGAATTCCTAACAAATCCTAATCAATTCCCGTATCAAAAGGTTTTCTAACAATTATAATCAAAGACTGATTATAATTGAAATCAAAGGAATTGCAATCATGAATAATCCTAATAATTCCTAATTACATAACATGGCTACAATTATCCTTTTAACATTCTCGAGTTTCATCCAATTTCCCACAAGGATGATTTAGAACATTATAGTATGAATTGCATAAAAACAATTGAAATAAAGAGGTGCAATGGAATTCATATTAAACAACAAGAATAAACTAATAAATGGCATAAAAGAAAATAAAGTAAATGAAACAATGGTTATAATCTTCAAGAGCTTCAATCTTCAAAAATGACTCCTTGAATTCTTCAATTGAAAGCAAACTTCAACAAAATGACATTCTTTCTTCAAACTAAACTTTGGAAAAATCTAAAGTACCTAAGGAAATTCTAATGATTCAAAGGAAAGACAAATGATGCTAAAACAAAGAAGAAGAACAAAAGGATTCTAAACAAAAGAAAGGATGCTTAACAAAAGAAAGGATGCCTCCAAGGTTCACACAAGGGGTTTACTTATAGATCCAAAGAGGAGGGGGATAAGGTTGATCTGATGAGGATTTGAGTCAGCAAATTAATTAAGATATGATTTTGGAGAGATTCTCGCAATGGATATCCGAGGAGTAATGAAGGCCGGCTCAAGGCCGGCGGCCTTGAATGTAGGCCGGCTTAAAGGCCGGTGGCTTTTCTTCTTTTTGAGGCCGGTTTAAAGGCCGGCTCAAGGCCGGCCCAAGGACGGCGACCTTCAGTGCAATCCTTCGCTCACTTCTTCAATTTTGTGAAAAACTCCTCCAATTAACTTGTAATTTACTTTTGGGTCCTCAAAACCTGTATTTTCACAATAAATACCATTAAGTATCATTTCTTTATATTTTCTTATAATATTGAAATAAATTTAATATAAGTCCAAAAGAAAATATAAGTATAATGTGATCTTATCAACATCCCCACACTTGAACTTTTGCTTGTCCTCAAGCAAAAATAATTGATTTAAACAAGAGAAATCCATCATTGAACTTCTGGTGCCCATTTTTCTGACCATACTGAAATTTTTAACTAGTATATCTAGTTGAAATTTAGTAGTTAATCTAAATACAACAGATTTTTAATCCCAGTGTTTAACAATAGAAAACAATACTTAGTCCATAAGGAAAAACATTCATTTAAACTTCATTGGTTATTAGCAAGTATCATCTCCCTCAATTTTACTTCTCTAAACAAGATAACAAGGAGTGAAAGCATATGGTATCCATTTTTTCCTAGAATTTCTCCCCTTTTTTTTTTATGTTTTATTTGCCTTGATTGGCAGCGGAGTGAGACTTCACTCTTCTGAGGGACCAAAGCTCGCCCATGTCAACCTGACTTTCATTAAGGTACTAAATTTTTGCCTTTCCGCCCTTCTCGTTATTGTGAGTTCATTGAGTCGGCACATCTTGGGCTCATTGCCTAAGTGACCAGGTTTTAAAGGGACCCCTACGAACTCTTCCTCACACTAACATTTAAGATTGGATACTCTTAACTCACTTTCCTGAGTTATTGGAGTAAAGGCTCTTTTTTTTTTTTTTTTTTTTAAGGGATCACTAAGTAAAATATTTCCTTTACCTCTTTCACTAGGTGTTAAGGTATTCTCAAAGAAATTTCAATAGAGATTTATCCCAACCAATTTTTTCCTTGAAGTAAACTTGCTTGTTTTTTCAACTTAAGGACTCAATCTTAAGTTCAAAGGCTAAACATAGGGTAAACCCCGTTCTCTAGAGATTTTACTCTTAAATTTTAACTATGTAAACTAGTCACAACAATTGGCGAGTAGGGCACCAATCTAAGTCAATTTCAGGATTTCATTAAAAACACTTAAGGACATAAATAAAGCATAGGATTTGTAAGCTCATGATGTGTGCAATCATTATACTTCTACATTTATAATCCCTTCCCCACACTTAAATTAGACAATGTCCTCATTGTTCTTATAATAGCACAAATTTAAGGAAAAGAATGTCAATGCAAAAATTGAAATACTGGTACTTCCCTGGTGTAAAATTGTTCATCAGGAAGAAAATTCCTCCTAAAATGTCTGTCATCCTTGGAGTGTCTTGAATGCATCGGCAGCTCTTATCCAGCCTTGAATTAGTTTTTTTTTTTTTTAACGAAACTATTATAGATACTTATTAAGCATGGGCTGCCTCCCATGAAGCGCTTGTTTTATAGTCATCAGCCTGACTATCAGGGTTAGCTTACATCAAGGAGTTTAAACAACTCCTTCAACACCATCGTTTTTAGATTAGGATTCCAAGCTTCCTTCCATGGTATGGTGCCCTTCTTTTCAGCTTCCACCAATGTTTTGTAGGTAGATATCAACAAACTTACCTGCTGGATGTCTGCCCTTGACCATCCCAAGATTTCCCTATGTTCATCCAACTGGCCTTGAATCTGCTGCTGCAATTCTTTTGTCATAGGCGCTTGATTAATGTGAGGCCATGGATTTCCTAAATTCAGACACTTATAATCAAACAATTGATTAGAAAAGACATTAGGTTCAAGTGTCTGCATAGGCATTAGTGTCGGCACTGGTGGCTTCTCATAGTCGTTTGTCTTCTCAAAAGCAACAACATTTTCAGTCTGGGGTACTTGTTCACGACCTTTGTTTTCTTGCTCATCTTCATCCCCCCAATCATCTATCTCATTCAAGACAGCTTCAAGAGTGGTTTGCCCTACATCTTCCTCCACATCATTGTTAGTAATTTCACCCTCAGCAGATATGTCAGAATACATTGCTTTCTCATTAGACAAAAACACAGGATCATACATATCAAATGTTACCTGGTCATCTAGTGCTCTAAGGGTGAGCTTACCTTGTCCTACATCAATTAGAGCTTGACCTGTGGCTAGGAATGGTCTTCCTAAGATCATGGGTACCTCTCTATCTTCTTCCATTTCCAAGACTATAAAGTCAACTGGAAAGATGAATTTGTCCACTTTTACTAGGACATTCTCCACTATACCCTTTGGGTACTTGACACTTCTATCCGCAAGTTGTAAGGTGACGTGCGTCTCCTTACATTCTCCAAGTCCTAGTTTTTTGAAAATGGATAGAGGCATTAAATTTATACTTGCACCAGAATCTATAAGTACTTTATCAAAATTAAAATTACCAATAGTGCAAGGAACAGTAAAACTTCCCTGATCTCTTTGTTTTCTTGGCAAATTGGATAAATTCTTTTGTAAGATCATAGAACATTCCCCTATAAGCATCACTGGTTCATTCCCTTCAATCTTCCTCTTCTTTGTGAGTAAATCCTTCATGAACCTAGCATATGATGGCATCTGCTGAAGTGCCTCTGCAAAAGGAATGTTAATTTGCAATTTTTTAAAGACTTCTAAAAATTTAGCAAATTGTGAATCCAATTGTTGTTGCTTCAGCCTTCCTGGGAAAGGAATAGGAGGAACATATGCTTTCACTTTTGGTGAATTTTGCTTTGGCTCCTCTTCCTTTTGTTTCCCTTTAGCTTTCCCCAGGTTAACCTCCTCTTCCTCAAGTTTCTTATCAACTAATTCCTTACCACTTCTTAACATAATAGCATTTACACCCATAGGATTTTGCTCAGTATTGCTAGGTAAAGACCCAGATGGTCTATTACTCAACTGTTGAGACATTTGACTAAGCTGATTTTCAAGATTCCTAATGGTGGCTTGTTGATTTTGCAACATTGTGTCAGTCTTTTGCATATAACTTATCATGAGTTCTTCCATTTTAGACTGACCTTGTTGAGAAGAGGTATTATGATTAGGATATTGTTGATGGGGAGTATTATGATTAGGACCTTGCTTTTGAAATCCAGGGGGTTTAAGTGCATTGTTATCATTTCTCCATGAGAAATTTGGATGGTTACGCCACCCTGGATTGTAGGTGTTTGAATAAGGTCCTTGATTACCTCTTTGGAAATTGTTGACAAAATTTACTTGCTCTCCATAGGATGAGGAGGAAAAGTTTCCAGATGGGCACTCAAGAGTTGAGTGTGGTCCTGAGCATAACTCACAACAAGAAATTTGATTAACATTGAAAGAAGGTGTAGAGGTGAGTTTACTTACCTGGGCGGTAAGAGCAGAAATCTGAGCTGTTAAGGTGTCCATATCATTGACAGATGCCACTCTAGACTTACCTCTTTCATGTTGCCAATTATGTGCACTAGAGGCCATTTCATCTATCAAAGCACTAGCCTCATCATATGTCTTACTCATTAATGCACCACCAGAAGCAGCATCTACTAGAGATCTCAATGTGTCATCTAAACTGAGATAGAATATCTCAATAAGGAGATTATCTGGTAATCCATGATGGGGGCATTTTCTAATTGCCTCCTTGAATCTTTCCCATGCTTCATAAAGTGATTCACCACTAAACTTACTGAAGTTTGTGATGTCATTTCTTAACCTAGCAGTTCTAGATGGTGGAAAAAATCTCCTTAAAAATTTAGATGAGAGATCTACCCAAGTGGTTACAGAGTCTTGTGGCAATGAATTGTACCAAGCCCTAGCTTTTTCTCTAAGTGAAAATGGAAAAAGTTGTAGCCTAATTACATCATCAGATACATTATTCATTTTCACTGTATTACAATATTGAAGAAATACTGCAATATGCTCATCAGGACTTTCATTTGGATATCCTCCAAATTGATTTGATTGAACCATTTGAACGAGTGCTGGTTTTAACTCGAAATTATTAGCCTGAATTGTTGGTCTTCTAATTGCAGGACCTGAAAAAACAGGTACCGTGTATTCTCGAAGTGCTCTACCAACACCCTGAATCTGATTGTTGTTCTCATCTGCCATGTTCTCTTCTTCCTTTCTTCTCTGCTCTCTTCTAAGTTGTCGCAAGCTGCGTTCTATCTCAAGATTAATTGGTAGAAGTTCAGCACTTCTACTCTTGCGCATAAAAAGAACCTTAAAGAGAATGGAAAACGATCACACAATGATAAGAAAAATTAAATTAAAAAAAAATAATTGTGCCTAAATTACAAACAGAATTACGAAATCTAATATCTATTAGTTCCCCGGCAACGGCGCCAAAAACTTGATACGCTCAGAACATATATATAAAATGGGAGCGTAAATTGCAGCAAGTGCACTGGTCGTATCAAGTAATAAAGTGGTGAAAAGTAAGGTTGTCGATCCCTCGAGGAACCAATAGAGTACTAGATCTATGGCAATTCTTATCAATATCTAGGTGATTAAAAAGGGGTTTTGAAATGTCTAATCTAAAAATTTAACTTAAAGCAACAAGAAAAATTTTATGACGAATCTATCAATTATGAACAAGGGAAATTAGAATTCACCCTAGATTTGTTAATCAAATTGCTACCAAGTTATGTCAACTAGTGGTTATAAGGTTATTCAAGTGAGTTTAGAAAATCCTTTTTAGGGATGTTGACCTTAAATCAATTAGTCGGCTTCCGCGTCTCCAATTAACCAAGGAATCAAAATTATGTTCATACACCTCCCGATGCTACAAACAACTAATGCCCTAAATCAATTAACCCTAATCCCTTAGTGATTAATTAACAAGAAACATTGCATTGCGCCCTCCATAAATTCTAATTAAACCAATTATCGCAACTCCCGTATTGATAATCAATCTAATTAAGAATTCCTAACAAATCCTAATCAATTCCCGTATCAAAAGGTTTTCTAACAATTATAATCAAAGACTGATTATAATTGAAATCAAAGGAATTGCAATCATGAATAATCCTAATAATTCCTAATTACATAACATGGCTACAATTATCCTTTTAACATTCTCGAGTTTCATCCAATTTCCCACAAGGATGATTTAGAACATTATAGTATGAATTGCATAAAAACAATTGAAATAAAGAGGTGCAATGGAATTCATATTAAACAACAAGAATAAACTAATAAATGGCATAAAAGAAAATAAAGTAAATGAAACAATGGTTATAATCTTCAAGAGCTTCAATCTTCAAAAATGACTCCTTGAATTCTTCAATTGAAAGCAAACTTCAACAAAATGACATTCTTTCTTCAAACTAAACTTTGGAAAAATCTAAAGTACCTAAGGAAATTCTAATGATTCAAAGGAAAGACAAATGATGCTAAAACAAAGAAGAAGAACAAAAGGATTCTAAACAAAAGAAAGGATGCTTAACAAAAGAAAGGATGCCTCCAAGGTTCACACAAGGGGTTTATTTATAGATCCAAAGAGGAGGGGGATAAGGTTTGATCTGATGAGGATTTGAGTCAGCAAATTAATTAAGATATGATTTTGGAGAGATTCTCACAATGGATATCCGGGGAGTAATGAAGGCCGGCTCAAGGCCGGCTCAAGGCCGGCGGCCTTGAATGTAGGCCGGCTTAAAGGCCGGCGGCTTTTCTTCTTTTTGAGGCCGGTTTAAAGGCCGGCTCAAGGCCGGCCCAAGGACGGCGACCTTCAGTGCAATCCTTCGCTCACTTCTTCAATTTTGTGAAAAACTCCTCCAATTAACTTGTAATTTACTTTTGGGTCCTCAAAACCTGTATTTTCACAATAAATACCATTAAGTATCATTTCTTTATATTTTCTTATAATATTGAAATAAATTTAATATAAGTCCAAAAGAAAATATAAGTATAATGTGATCTTATCAAAATTCTTGACACCATACACGGCCGTGCCTTTGAACTGTGTATACGACCGTGTATGATTCTGTGTAACCTCCAGACTCCTACAAAAGATACGCCCTCTTCAACCCGTATCCGTTATGACTTATACAAGAGCAAGGGCATTCCCATGGTTCTTCCAATCCTTTCCAACTTCATGATTGCTCCAATCCTTTCTGACTTCATGGACATCCTTTATCAATCCGTTAAGTGCTTCCTTTAATCGTTTCGCTCGAGTTCTTGTGATCGGTCCAGGTGGCACTTCAAGAGAATCCACAGTCCATCTTCTGGCTTGGCTCCCATCATAGCTCTCATCATCATCCAAATCGAGTTCTATAACCAACTAGGTTGCCAGAAAATTCCCATCATCTCCTCGGGCCTCTGAAAGATTTGCCCTCAAATTTAGAGGGTCATTTATGGGACTAAACCCAGATATCTCTATTGGCCTATTCTCCCAGTTACTAGATGTAATGGAAGTAGTTTTGATCTACTCCTGGAATTTGTGCACCTCAGATGGAGTCATTGGCACTAGTACTATTCGAGACCTTCCCATATTGAACGTATAGTCGTTTCTGAAACCATCATGTAACACCTTCCGATCAAACATCCAGGGCCTACCTAATAGCTAGTGAAATGCACAAATAGGGATCACATCACATAGAATCTCATCATAATACTTTTTCCCAACACTTATAAGCACCTTTACCCTTAGCGTAACATGTATACTGCCTCGATTATCCAACCAATGCAAATTATAAGGGCTAGGATGTGGACTAATAGATAATTGTAATTTGTCTACTAGTACAGCAGATATAACATTCGTGCAACTATCACTATCAATGATAAGTACAGAAAGGTTACCTCTGATCTTACAAGAAGTGTGGAATATGTTCTCCCTCTGTATGTCCCTAGCATCAGGAGATAAGGTCAAAGTCCTGTGTAACACATTAATGGGTAAATACTGTTCACCTGTACCCTCCTCATGTGTTTCTACAGTCTGATCATCATAATACTACTACAGTACTACAAACAGATTTGTAGGCTCAGCCTGTTCCTTCTCATCTTCAATATCCTCTCCAGCGCCCTCCATAATGGTTAAAACCCTCTTTTTTGGACACTATGCTACCATATGCCTAAATCCCATGCATTTAAAGCATTTGATTTGGCATATTTTTCCACTAGTAAATCTTAGAACAATCTGCCTCACATCTGGTGCTATTACCTCTTTACCCTTCCCAAAGGGTATATTTTCCCTATCAGTGCTGGGGGTAGCTCTATCCACTACCCTCACTGTCTCATCCACTGCCTTTGTCCCTCCTGATCGACCATCAGCTGCCACAGGTCTAATAGTAGAAATGGGCTTGCTACTCGGAACCCTGAATAAGTTGGATCACCTTTGCCTCTCCACTTTCAAGGCCAACTAAATAGCCTCATTAAGTATATTGTATCGTTGCAGCTCAACAACACACGCTATCTCATATTTCAGCCTTGAAACGAAGCATGCTAAGGTTTGTTCAGGAGGCTCGATTTACCCACATCTAATCATGAAGGTTTCAAATTCCTACACATAATCATCAATCGTCTTACCTCCCTGCCTCAATGTCTACAGACGCATAAACAATTCCTATCTATAGTGCTCAGGAATAAATCTTTTTCTCAAAACCCTCTTCATGTCCCTCCATATCTATATCTCGGCCTCCTCATCCCTACGCTTGCTGATAATAAGATTTTTCCACCATAAAGCAGCATATCCTGTAAACTCAACAGCAGCCAATCGGACTTGGGTGTTTTCATTGATCTCATAGCATTCAAAGAGACCCTCAACCTTGTCTTCCCAGTCTAGATAATCATCAGCTAAACCTCTACCACCAAAAGAAAGCATCTACAGCTTCATATATTCCAATCCCCGGGGTGGCCTGAAATCCCTATTTTGGTAAAGATTAGCCCCAAAGTTATTGTCCCTCTCTTCCCTATAGGGGTGATGATCTCTGTCCATCCTTCTACCCAAATTTCCTTCTCCTACTACCCTTTTTCTTTGGAGGTTCTATAGAACTACTCGAGGTTGTGCCTGAGGGTTCACCATTGGTGGTTATGGTAATGTCATCTTATCGATCCTAGTTGCCAAAGTAGTAACAATGGTAGTAAGATCTTGGAGCTGTTCTTCTAAAGTCCTCTTACCTGTAGTCTTATGACCTTAACCTCCACTAACCTGGCTATTGGCCTCATTGCCAATTCCCCCATTCACACTTTCATTAGACATGCTTTGATTTTAAGAAGTAATCCCATAATTTATAGCACACTCCTTCAACAACACCAACCCACACATTTAATAACCACAATAATACAATAGCTCACATCTCAAAAAGCTTCAAAGGCACAAGGAAATAATTTAGTAATCTAAGTAAAGTTCAATAAATGAAGTACACACATAACTACTTTCAAGTAGATAGAATTAAATTCAACTACAAGTGTTTAAGTAATTAGTTCAATTACTTTCACACTTTAATAACTTGTTTGAATTTTAAATTCTACTACTCAACTTTCCTTATTCTTGCCTTGACTTCTCACCACTTAAATGCACAATGGGCAGCAAGGAAAATACACACACCACTCACCATCCACCACCACAAAAGTCCCCTTATGCTTACGGTGCAAGATGCTTCACGCTACTACTAACAATGTCCTTTACAACACATACAATAACCAATATCAAATGTACACAACCTCTACTAATTTAACAAGAATAACTCCAAATACACTCCTCAAGCCATGGCACAATTTCACTTCCACAACTACAACCAAAACTGCAACTTTTAAGCAAGATAAGGTAGCTCACTTAAATTCAAAAGGAGTTCAATAAGTGCACAAGTCCACAAATGGTAAAAGGCTTTTTCAAATTCAAATGTCACACAATTAACTATGATTTAATGCGTGTTTTGAAATTTCAAATTGACTTCTTAATATATTCAATTCTAATTTCAAATATGAAAATTACAATTGTGACTCCTCTACCTTTTCCGAAAATATACACTACACAATTTGATGTGCTCAAATCCAATATTAAGCACATATAAAAATCAATTTGAAAGACAATCTAACAATGTCAATCAAACTAGTCTCAATCACATGAACAATGCCGTCAATTTCCAATGAATTTAACCAATTCTTCAATTATGATGTGTTTGAATCTTAAATCCAAATATGATATAGCTCTGATACCAAAAAGATGATGTGCCTAAACACACTTAAAAGCACATCTAAAAGACTTAAGAATAACTATCTCAAGTCAAGGCAAAATCGGATCCAAAAATGGCACTTTTCAAATGAACCCTAATGATGAAATGATGAAATTCAAACAACCAATGATATAATCAGAATACCTCAATTAAAATGCCTTCTAACAACACTCAAATTTCATATAATCCACGCAAATGAAGCCTCAATTTGACAAAGAAAAAAAAATCGTAAAATATGAATCCTTTCCAATGGTGAAAATCACGTTTTCAAGGAAGACCTTAAAGATGAATTGGATCAATTTGATAATTCCTTCAAATAATCACAAGAATTCGTGAATAACAACAAGTATATCTTACCAAGAAATATCTCAATTCAACCCTAGATATAACACACTAGAGAAGAAAAGAAATCACAACAAAATGAAATTGATATAACTCACAATTTCAAGATGTTGCACTCGCCACAATTTCAACTCTTGGGATTGAAATTGATAAGAGTTTGGAACCAAGGTATGTACCCTAATTCTCACGTGAAAAGAGGTGTATATTCTGCAAAATGATCAGCCCCTAAACCCTCTCTTAAGCAAGTATTTATACTTGCTACTTCTAGGGTTAAAAAGTGCTCAAAATTACAAGTTTGCCACTTTTAGGGTGGCTAACCCTAAATGAAAGTTACAAAGAAATAAAAGTGTCCCAAAACCAAAATACAACCAAAATAGTTCATAAAAGAGTAAATATATAAAGAAATGGTCCTTCAAGATGCCGGTCTTCAAGAAGCTTTTGAATCAGTTTCAGTTGACAACCCTGATTCACTCAGTAATAAGGGTGTTTTTGCATCCTGTAAGACTGACAAATGAACTTGCTGAAATGCATCAAAATTATAGTGCAAAGATGTAGAAAGTGAGTTAGACTTCTCAAGGTTAGGTTTCTCTAGCAAAACCCTCATAACTAGATTCTGGAGACCCTTAGCTCGGGCCCTGGTGATAAGTCCTGGAAAAGTCTGATTCCTATCCCAATTCCACTTCACAATTGAAACACTACTCTTCCCTTTCATAGTTTGCTATTCATGCACTACACATTCACAACCATGAGCAAGGATTTCAAGAGTGTCCAATTCTCCAAGTGATCATCCACTAATCAACAAGGCAACAAATTCAACAATTACAACAACAAGATGCAAGTCCACGCCAACAACTTGTTTGATTCAAAATGTTACAACAACCAACCCTAACTTCCGAATTTAATTTGCAACCATTCCCTTCTCACAACCTCAAGCTCTGATACTAAAAGTTGATTTGCCTAAAACCAAGATTAAGCACATGCAAAACCAATTTGAAAGACAATTAGACAATGTTAATCAAACTAGTTTCCAATCACATGAATAATGACGTCAAAACACAATGTCTATAACCAATTCCTCAACACCACATTATCAATATTGAAATGAACCAAGTGTGTTCAGCTCTGATACCAAAGATGATGTGCCTAAATTAAGGGTTAAGCACATGCAATCAGAGTAAGTTATAAGCCTCAAGACACTTGATCAATCTTGGCTCAACACTACTAGGTTTAGTGTGAACCCTAATGGAATGCAATGAAATCCAAATGCTCTAAATTGCAAGTAACAATTCCACAATGATAAATTCTTCCAAAACAACAATGATTACAAATAAATCTATGTGAATTACATATAAAAATAGCAAGAACCAATTCCATGATCCACTTTCCCAACAAAGTGATCCACGGTTCAAAATGAAGATAAATTAAAGGTTAAAACTTAAAGGCTAAAACCAATCAATTGAAGCAACAAGAATTTGATTGCAAATGCAATCAAAATTTGGTCAATAACACTTCCAAATCAAACCCTAGATACAACTTACTACTGAAAAAAGGAAATTACAACAAGGTAAATTTGATATTACTCACAAATTAACCTTGGAGCCACTCGCTATAACCTCAAATTGGGATTTGAAATTGATAAGAGCAATTTGAATTAGGAAAACCTTAACCTTCTGATGAGAGCCATGATGGGAGCCAAGCTAGAAGATGGAATGTGGATCCTCTTGAAGTGCCACCTTGACCAATCACAAGAACTCGACCGAAACGATTCAAGGAAGCACTTAACAGGTTGATAAAGGATGTCCACGCAGCCGGAAAGGATTGGAGCAACCAGGAGAATGCACTTGCACTTGTACAAGTCATTCAAAGAGATCAAAGCATAGGAGGTCAAAGCTGCCAGCCTTGACAATGCTGGCCTAAGCACTGCCGGCCTTAACCCGGCGTTGCCATTCGCGCACAATAGAAGGACTACGCCACCGGCCTTTCTACCCGGCATACATCCTACGTCGGCTACTACGCCACCGGCTTTCATTCCCTGTTTGTTATTTTTCCGCGACTTTATGATGTCATGTCGTTTAGGGCTTTTATTATTACGAGTTGTAAACCCTAATATAAGCTTCTAGGGTTGAGAATACAACATAGAATAGACATACAAGGTTGAATAACACATTTTGAGAGAATTCCTCTCTTGGTTCTCTAAAGAACTTTGCTTGAACTTATCAGATTTTCTTCCGTGGCATTCATCCTAACTTATCAATCGGTCTTTCATCCCGATTATGGCGTCTACAGAATATACCAAGGTTCTTGCCTCACTTATAAGCAACGGGTCGCGGTTCCACTCGTTTGTTTTTGGCATCTTGGGTTGCAAATTCCGAACGTATTGGTATTGGGTTTCGTCACACGTGGACGTGGTTCGTATCACCTTCACACGTAAAGTGTTTGTTCTTTTTTGAAAATTTGGCTAACTCCCTCAAAACCCTACTTAAGCATGTATTTATACTTGCTCCCTTTAGGGTTAAAAAAGTGATAGGAATCAAAATTCGTCAAGACTTATCATTAGGGCAAGAGCCAAAGGATTTCAAATCTTAGTGATGAGGGCCCATTTTGAGCAAATCGACCTCAGAATTATTTATAAATTAACCTCTTTTCTATTATTCTTGTATTGTGTTTTCCAACAAGCACACTTATTTGGCTTCATAGGGTGATAGACAAACTCGCTAAGACTCATCTTATGGGTTATCCATAGACCGATGATGGGAAACATTCCGGCACCATCAACACTTTCAGAACTCGATTTGGATGATGATCCAAATCACTCATATTTTATGTCATTTCTTTTTATCTAATAAGTATTTGAGAAATAATCTTACAAGTATAATAATAATTCTCCATGGGATGCCAATATGTCCTACACTAGTCGATGGACATGGGACATCTTCAGAATTACAATCAAAGATCTGCTGCGATTGTTTCCACTCCAAAGCATTGGCTCATGAAGAATTATGATATTTTGTACTTTGTAATTACTTTATGAACTATTTTATGCTATATTTTCTTTTGGGACACTTTCATTTTATTGTAATTTTCATTTAGGACTAGCCACCCTAAAAGTGGCAAACTTGTAATTTTGACCATTTTCTAACCCTAGGAGTAGCAAGTATAAATACTTGCTTATAGTAGGGTTTGAGGAGGCCATTTTGCAGATTAGACACAAACACTTAATGTCTGGGAATTAGGGTTCATCCTAGTTCTAATTCTCTTATCAATTTCAACCCTAGAATTGGAATTGTGGCGAGTGCAATAAGGGGAAATTTTGAGTCATATCAATTTTTTTCTTTGTTGTTTTTCAATTCATCTCTAGTGAGTCATATCTAGGGTTGATTTGGAGTTTCTTGGACATATTTGTGATCGCAATTTGTGAACAATTATTTTGTTAAAGATTAATTGTTCTTTAGTACTTGAAATCAACATCATTTCATTGTTGGCATGAATTGGAATTGAAGAGGAAGTTGATGTCACGGTTTTGATCAATCCCTTTTGTTTGATTCACGTGGATTTCAATTATCCTTGTTATTATATGGTGAAGATTACATATATGGATTGTCATTGCATCATTTGATCTTTGGTTTTCATCAAATTTTCAAATGAGTTCACGTAAATTGTCATCCGATTAGACCGGCTTGTATTTAAGTTGTGATTTGTTTTCTTTGACTCATTTGAATTGTGCTTGGACTTGGTTTTGAGCACATCAACCAACCTAAAAACCAAAGATGAGCTAAATCGACAAATTCCATGGAAGAGCTAGCATCTTCAAGACTAATTTTTATATATTTGTTATTTACTTGGAGTATTTATGTTGTAATTTCTTTCGGGACACTTTCATTTGCTTGTAATTGTCTTTAAGGACTGGCTACCTTAAAAGTAGCATAGTTGTAATTTTATGTATTTTCTAACCCTAAAGGGAGCAAGTATAAATACTTGCATAAAGTAGGGTTTGAGGGAGGCCATTTTTCATATTTGAAAATACACTTAAGTGAGGGAATTAAGGTTATTCCTAGTTCATTTTCTCTTATCAATTTCAATCTCAAGAATTGGAATTGTGGTGAGTGCAACAAGGGGAAATTGGGAGTTATATCAATTTCTTATTGTTGTGTTTCTTTTCATCTCTAGTGAGCCATATCTAGGGTCGGATTGAAGTCTTCTTGGACAAAATTTGATTGCATTTGTAATCAAATTGTCATTGCATAATTGATTGGTTTTTATCACTTGTTAATACCATCAATTTGTCATTATACTTGCGTGGAATTTCTTTGTTGTAAGGAGGATCATGGTTTGAATTTGTGTATTGTTGATTTGGATTCTCTTGGAATTTAAGTTGGTTAATTGATTCAACTGAGGATTATCATCTTTGTCGATTTCATCTCCTTGATTTTATCATTTGATTCATCATCCATCAATTAGGGTTCACGCAAATTGTCTCTCTTGTGAACTGAATTTGACCTTGTCTTTTGAGGTTGATATTTGGGTTGTTTTGATTGTGCTTAATCCCCTTTTAAGCACATCATAATTTAGTATCAGAGCTTATCATTCTTGGATATGCAATCTTCATACATGTTCATATTTGTGGATTTGGAATTATAAAGATTGACAGTTTATACAATTTGGAGGACTAGTTTGATTTCATTGTGTAATTGGTCTTTCAATTGGGTAATGTGTGCTTGGGCTTGGTTTTGAGCACATCAAAAAGTTCACAAAAATTACAACTATGCCACTTTTAGGGTGGCCGGTCCTAAAAGACAATTACAAGAAAATGAAAGTGTCTACAAAAGAAATATTACAACATAAATAGTCCAAGGAACAATTACAAATACAAAAATAATAAGAATCCTCAAAGAGCCGATGCATCGAGGCAATGTCAATCACAGTGGGTCATTAGATGAGAATCTGATGATGTCCCTTTACGATCAACAAATGAAAGTCATTTGGCATCCAATGGAGAAATATTATTGTACTTGTAAGATTATTACTTAAATATTTATTAGATAAAAGAAATAAGGATAAAATATGAGTGATTTGGATCATCATCCAAATCGAGTTCTGTAACCATCTAGGTTGCCGGAAAAATTCCGGTCAATTACTAAATCATATACAAATTAATAACATTTGCAAACTTTGTGCACATTATTGAATCTAAAAATTCTTGTAGTGATACCTTATTTATTCTAGGAAAGATTTAATAGAGTGTGTTCTTCAAATAGTTAGATTACTTTTTTTTTTTATTTATACCAATCAGCTCAGAAGTTTTCTTATTCTAGGGTTTTGCTTAAACAAAGTGGGCTCTTGCTTTGGGCCAATTTAAGCTTATAACACCCCCTCCCCCACTTTCATTATTGATGAGGCACTAATGACAATAGAACTCCTAGTGAATTTTTCCTATGGCATTACTTAGATGTGCTAGCTAACTCGTGCTCTAACATAAGGGTGCTAACCCGACGAGGGAAATATTCCGACCGACCTCAACATTTAGAGCACTCCACCTAGGAACTTTTGACACACTATCCTTTATGTCATCCTAGGCTAAGTCGAGCTAAGGATTAACTCATTTGGGCTAAGGGTACCTTGCCGAGCTAATTGAGGGGATCTGACCCTAGGTTTAGTCAATAAGGGCTATGTGCATGTTAAACTACAATGAGTAGTTGAGTTTCGAGTTGCCCCCGATCTCAATAAGGGAGAAAGGCATGTTAGATACACTTCGGTTTTTTCAATTATATAATTCAAATCATGTAGACACACACACAAATCTATTCATTTAATGCATAGACACATAGCAGGATGGGATTTAAAGTAGCTACAGAGATTAAAAAGTCTCATCCCTTCATTTTGGTGATGGGACATGTAGCACAATCCCTATTTCTCTCAAAAATTGCACATGTCTTCATTAACTACCTCTATAAGGTACCAAAATGTTATTTTTCACACTTTCACATCTTTTGTTTCTTTAAATCATCTTTAAATCTCTTTAGCTTCCATCTCAAACTCACATATCCTAACCAATATTCTTCTTATCTTCCTTTAAAATTCACTCTTTTAGGTATGTCAAATTCTACCTCTTCACACACCTTTTTGGATCTCATTGAAGGGATTGGTCCCCCTTTAGTTGTAGCAATGGACAAGGTAGAACCTTCAAGTTGACCTTTGGTACTGATACTATAGGTTGAGGAAGTGGATAGAGCAGTCTTAAGATCATTCTAAGAGAAGGGAAGTGAAGAGACTCATGAAAAGCTAGCTTTAAACATCTATACTTGTTATAGAGAGGAATAGAAACCAATTATGCCCATTTATGATGAGTTTTTTACCTTTAAGTTAAGGCCTGATGGAGTTAAAAGCATTGCTTGTGAAGTTGATGTTGATGTAGCAACATCGTATTGCACACCCATTTCAGAAGATTGGGTTATTTGGCTTGCTTACGAGCATGAACATGTTAACTTGATGGCCGGCAACTGGTTTAGCATGTACCAAAGATTTTTAGAGTTTTGATTACGACTACTCTTCACTACGTTCTATAAGGAATTCTTCAATCATCACCACGTCAACCCATGCATTCAAGAGTCTATGCGAGTTGAATAGAGTGAGACCAACTCCTTAACTATTTTGGTTCTTCTATGGGGTGAAGCGATTTGGGTTATCTCAAGGTTGGTTTTATTTATCACGCTATCCTAGAGTTAAGCCAGTGGATGGGTCGGTCTCCTTGATGCATTACTAAAAGGAGAAACATGTGGTAATTGAGACTTCTAAGATGTTAAACTTCTAAGTTCATTAGGCAAACCTGACATGCACAAAGCTAATCAATTTAATGCCCAATAATAGGCACCACTTCAAGATTCTACCTGAAGCCCATAAAGAAAATGGGAAACCACTCAATGCCCTAAGCTTTATGAGGGCATCTTTAAGGATTAGGACAAATATGCCTAAAGGGTCAAAAAATGAGGTTGATCAGCACATGGATGGCTTAGAGGATCTTTGTTTTAGCTAACCTTCTTTATTTTGTAGATATGCCTCCAATCAAACTAATATGCCTCTTAGATCTTACAGCTTGTTGGGTTGGTTAGGCAAAAAAGTATCCTAAGGGGTGGAGAAGGCTAGATTAGGAGCCCTCTCGTAGAAGAAGTCATCAACTAAAGGGATTGCCATCAAGGGTCTTAAGCCCCTTCCTTGCCCTATAGAGCTAGCTCTTAATACTACTAGGAAAGGGAAAGCTGCAATTGTAGAAGCTGAGTGGTCATAGTTGATTGGAATCAGATTCCCACAAGACCAATCACCGGAGCCCGAGCTAAGGGTTTACAAAATCTAGCCATGAGGATCCTCTTTGAACAACTGAACCCTAAGGATGTTAATTTAGTATCTACTTTTGTATCACATAATTTTTGTGCATTCTGATAGGTACATTTATCGATTCTATAGGATGGTGAATAGAAACACGCTAAGGATCAAATTAGGGACATTCTTGGACTCATATCCAACGGTCCACAATGTGTCCACTTGACTTGAAGAACCAGCCACTTGAAGACTATCTTTTGCACTTGTAATTGTCATTATTGAACCGGACACTTGGTGGAATATGTGTAATTTTTTGAACATTTTTATCCTAATTTGAGCAAGTATAAATACTTGCTAACTAGGGTTTTTAGGGAGCTTTTGTCAATTTAAAGAAAAATACGTTGTTGCCATGAGAGAGTGAGTCCTTTTGCTAAAACATACACTCTTATCAATTTCTAGGAAATTGTAGCGAGTGAGGCTTAGAATTTCTTGTGAGTAATATCAAGAACTTCTAAGTTGCTTCCTTTTTATTACTAGTGTGTAATATCTAGTGATAATAGGTCGTTTTCCATCTATTAGTTGCTCACTCCAATTAGGGTTCATATTGCTCCAATTTTACAAGATTGGAATTGGATTTTATATGTAATTTAATTGATATTGGAATCCTTTATAATACTTTCAATTTCGTTCACAACATTTAGGGTTCATGTGATACTTAGCATCACGCCATTTTTATGTCCCACTGAGCATTTGAGATTGATTAATCATTTGGATTGTGTTAATGTGCTTTAGATTTATTATTAAGGCACATCATATTTTGGTATCAAAGCATAGGATTTGAGGAAGGGAATTTCGTGATCTTCAATTGAAATTAGGGTTCCTGAATTTTACTTCTTGATCTGAATTGTTAAGGTGGAATTGAAGCACTTAATTTCGATTTTGTTGTGTTAAACTTGTTGATTGTTGAAGTAGAAGTGGAGATCTTGTAGTAGTCCCTTTGTTCTTGAACTTGCCGTGAAGAGAAGGGAAGTAGAAGAACATTTCTTATGTCATTTTTAGAATTGAGGGTACATCATTTATGGAAGAAGAGTGAATTGTGTGTTGGTGTTTCAGAAAATTGTAATTGCCACTTGTAATTTCCAGATTTGAATTTGCGTAGAGAATAGGAAATTATTTGAATTCAAACACATCCATTAAGTTTAAAGAAGTTGTTGAGTGGTATTGATTGCATTCTATTTGAATTTGAAATTGATTCTTGCCATTTTTGGAGAAGGTTACATTAAGGGTGTAATATTTTGAATTGTTGTTGTGATTGTATTTGTGTTGATGTTTGGTAGTGTAAGTGTATATTGAGTAAGGGTTTACAACGTGTGGTGTTGTGTGTGTTGAGGTAAGGAGGTACTGCACTTGAAGTGTTGTTGTTGTTTGAAGGAGTGTACCGTGTTTGTGTTGTATGTGTGGTGGTGTGAGTGTGTTGTGGAAAGTGTTATAAATTGTTGTGGAGTTGTGTGTAAGGAAGGTACTACACGTGGAGTATAGGATTGTGTATGTGCCATGACTAGAAAAGGGAATTTAGTAGTAAAGTTTGAATTTCAAAACAAGCATTTAAGTGTGAAAGTTATTAAGTATTGATACTTAAACACTTGCTTAGTGAATTCAATAACTTACTATTTTGAAGTGTTTAACTATTGCTTCAACTTAGTTGTTGCTATAATTGAAGTGTGTGGAAGAGTGTATTGCATTGGTTGCTTGTTGCACCATGGGTATGTGAGTGAGACCATGGTGTGTGTGTTGCATGGTGGTTTGAAGGGAGTTATACCATGAGTGTGTGTGTGTATACCATAGGAGTAGATGTGTTATTATGCAAAGGTATGTTGCATTAGTTGTTGTTACTCCGAGGGTGTGTAAGTGTATGTTGCCATGGTGTGTGTCATAAAGTGTATTGTTGGTTTGTTGAAGTTAGTAGGTAACAATGTGAAGTGATTTACATTTGTCTACTAATGTACTGTGCTAGGTCTTGACTTCTTTTACAACTATTGATGATGAGTAAAGGGAAAACTTGTTTTACACTTCTTGTAGGGTGCAGGGTAACTTATGTGTCATTATTATTGATAGTGGTAGTTATACTAATGTTGTGGCTGCCTCATTAGTATCAAAATTGAAACTTGTAACTACCCCACATCTTAAACCCTACAAATTACATTAGCTAAGTGAATAAGGGAGTCTACATGTGATCCAAAGAGCTAGGGTACCTTTCAGTATAGGGGATAAATACTATGATGAGATTAAATGTGATATTCTTCCTATGTATGCATCCCATATATTGCTTGGAAGGCTATGGTTGAATGACAGGAGGGTCTTACATAATGGTTTCAGGAATACATATGTATTCTAGAAAGAGGGTAAATGTATCATCGTGAACCCAATGTCACCTTCAAAGGTTCAATGACAAATCAGTAGAACATCAGAGATTAAAGTGGGTCCAATACAAACTGAGAAATCTAGGGGAAAGAAAGTCTTATTGATGGGACAGAGTGAGTTGGAGGAGCCATAACAGATGAAGTCCCAGTATACTTGCTGTAGTTGAGATATGCCTTAGGGATGGAGGCACATCAGCATCTACCCTCTACAGTATCTCTAGTATTAAATGAGTACAGTAACCTTTTTACTGATGATTTGCCAGAAGGTTTACCACCTTTGAGAGGTATAGAGCATGCCATCAACTTCTTGCCTAGGTCAGTCTTGCCTAATCGACCTGCATATCGCATGAATCCTGAAGAGGTTAAGGAATTAAAACATTAGGTAGATAAGCTAATTAAATAGGGTTTTATCAGGGAGAGTCTCAATCCTTGTGCTGTTCCAAACCTTCTTGTTCCTAAGAAGGATGGTACTTGGAGAATGTGCATTGATAGCGAAGCTATCAACAAAATTACCCTCAAATACAAGTATCCTATTCCTAGACTTAATGATATGTTGGATGAATTATATGGTGTACAGGTGTTCTCTAAGGTGGATCTTAAAAGTAGATATCATTAAATTTAGATGAGAGAAGGAGACGAGTAGAAGACCGCTTTTAAAACACACCATGGACTGTACGAATGGATGGTTATGTCATTTGGCTTGAGTAATGCACTTAATAAATCATGTAATGAAGGAGTTTTTAAGTAAATTTGTTTTTGTTTATTTTGATGATATTCCGATATACAGCAAAAGCCTAGAAAATCATATGGAGCATCTTCAGGCGGTATTTTCATTCTTGAGGGCACAGCAGCTGTTTGCAAATCTCCATAAATGTTCCTTCTACCAAACTAAGGTAACGTTTTTAGGTTTTATTGTATCTGGTTCTAGTGTCAGGGTTAATGAGGAGAAAGTGAGGGTTATTAAAGAATGGCTAACACCAAAATCAGTCGTGGAGGTAAGGAATTTCCATGGAATAGCATCATTTTATAAGCGCTTTGTCCATAATTTTAGTAGTATTTTCAGTCCACTAATAGAATTGACTAAGAAAAACATTCCTTTCATTTGGGGTGAAAGGGCCCAAAAGAGTTTTGAAGAGGTAAAGGAAAAACTTACTTGTGCTCCAGTATTGGCTTTACCTGATTTTGATATAGTTTTTGAGTTAGAATGTGATGCTTCTGGGATAGGGATTGGTGTTATATTAATGCAGGATAAGAGGCCTATTACCTACTTTAGTGAAAAGTTGAGTGGTGCAACTTTGAACTATTCTATATATGATAAGGAATTTTATTCCTTAGTGAGGGCTTTAATGACGTGGTAGCATTATCTCCTTCCGAAAGAATTCATCATCTACACAGATCATAAGTCACTGAAGCATTTCAAGGGTCAGTAAAACCTGTCTAAACACCAAGCGAAATGTGATGAGAGCCATGATGGGAGCCAAGCTAGAAGATGGAATGTGGATCCTTTTGAAGTGCCACCTGGACCGATCACAAGAACTCAAGGAAGCACTTAATGGGTTGATAAAGGATGTCCATGAAGCCGGAAAGGATTGGAGCAATCATGAAGTTGGAAAGGATTGGAACAACCATGGGAATGCCCTTGCTCTTGTACAAGTCATAACGGATACGGGTTGAAGAGGGCGTGTCTTTACAAGGTACGGCCATGTAGGAGTCTGGAGGTTACACAGAATCATACACGGTCGTATATACGGTTCAAAGGAACGGCCGTATATGGTGTCAAGAATTTCCATAGAAAGATACACGACTAGAAGTACACAGTCATGTATATATCCAACACCGGCTCCAAGGCCATCGGCCTTCATTCCAACACCGCCGGCCTTCAAGTCCTTGTTTTGTTATTTTACGTAACTTATTGAAGTTATGTCGTTTTGGGCATCATTGTTACGAAATGTAAACCCTAATATAAAGCTCCTAGGGTTTAGAACACAAAATATAGAACATACAAGTTTGAAAACACTTTTGAGAGAATTCTTCTCTTGGTTCTTTAAAGAACTACTCTAAAACTTATCGGATTTTCTTCCGTGGCGTTCATCTCGACTTATCAATTCGTCTTTCATCCCGATTTTGGCGTCTACATAATATATCAATGTTCTTACCTCACTTATAGGCAACGGGTCGCGGTTTCCACTCGATTGTTTGGCATCTTAGGCAGCAATTCCGAACGTATTGGTATTGGGTTTCGTCACACGTTGGCGTGGTTCGTATCAGTTTGGTATCAAAGCCTAGGTTTGTTAAAACATCAGTTCGGTTTGAGGAAGGTAACATCAAAACCCTAACTCCAATCGTTCATATCAATTGTTCGTACTCAATTTCATAGTGTTAATTGTCTATTGAAAGTATAGTACCTACTATTCAATTTTGTTACAAAAACAAAAAGGAGAATCACGACAAAAAAAAAAAAACGTGATCAAGAGCAACAAACAAAGGCAACAAAAAAAAAAATCTAAAAGAAAAAGAGGAAAATTTCAAGCCCTAGAGTTGTATTCTCTAGTTGAATTCTACGGAAGGGAATTGGTATAGTTTGGGTTAGTTCCAAGAGAATTGAGAAGGAATTGGCGAATTGATATCATTATTGCTTATGAGAATACACGAGTGATTGTGTGATATCATCATTTGAGCGAAACACGTAAGGGAGTGTATCGTGAGGCTTAATCATATATATATATTTGTGTTCGTGCTAACCTTTTTCTACAGGAACGATGTCGAGGTAACATTCTCCTGAAGGTGAGAGGGGAAGGTTTGATGCTAGGTTAGTGATTGAGGCGTTGAGGGGTGAGATGAAGAGGATGTTTCCGGAGGAGATGGAACAAATTCATGAGACGGTGGAACAAAGACTAGAGCAATCTAAAAACGTCTTCCAAAGGCGTAAGAGGGAGAGTTGTTTCAGGAGAGTACAAAGGGGTAGAGATGGAATGTTTGATGATGAATTTGATGAACCTTCTGTCCAGAGTTATAGAGGTTATAGTGGTAGGAATAGAGGAACTAGGGATTGGGAAGATAGAGGAGATAGGAATAGAGAGGATAATCAACTGAGTAGTATAAAGATGAAGATTCCTCCATTCCAAGGGAAGAATGATTCCGAGGCATACTTAGAGTGGGAGAAGAAGGTAGAGATGGTGTTTGATTGTCACAACTATAGTGGGAGAAAGAAAGTGAAACTTGCTACCATTGAATTTTCGGATTATGCCATAGTGTGGTGGGATCAACTAATGTTGAATCAAAGAAGGAATGGCAAACCACCTATTGAGTCGTGGGAAGAGATGAAGAGGGTGATGAAGAAGCGGTTTATGCCTGCATATTACTATCGTGAATTACATAACAAATTGCAAACTCTTAGGCAGGGAAGCCGAAGTGTGGATGAGTATTTCAAGGAGATGGAAGTTTCTATGATTAGGGCGAATGTAGAGGAGGATAGAGAGGCTACCATGGCTAGGTTTCTTGCTGGATTGAATAGAGAAATTCAAAATGTCGTGGAATTGTAGCATTATGTAGAATTGGAAGATATGGTTCATATGGCTATAAAGGTTGAGAACTAACATAGGAGGAAAGGTAGTAGTACTACACGGTTTCAACAGGGTGCTGGTTCATCCGCCTGGAATACTAACCAATGGAAGAAGGAAGAAAAGCCTTTACCCACCAAACCAAAAGGAGAGCAGAGGCAAGCGGGTTCTACTCCTGGTAACCAAGGTAAACCTGATTCTTCTACTCCTAGAAATCGTGACATTAGATGTTTTAAATGCCAAGGTAGAGGCCATATTGCTAATCAATGTCCGAATAGGCGTGTTATGATTCTGCATGATGATGGTGAGTATGAGACTGAGGGGGATAGTGAAGAGGATGATATGCCTCCATTAGAGGACGCTAGTGAGGATGAAGAGCCTGCAATAGGGAAGATAGTGGCAATAGTGAAGAGAGCTTTGAATGTGCAGGTGAAGGAAGAAGAGGAGGTGCAACGGGAGAATATCTTTCATACTAGATGTTATCTAGGTGATCATATTTGCAGTTTGATCATTGATGGAGGAAGTTGCACTAATGTGGTGAGTAATTTTATTGTCGAGAGGTTAGGACTCAAGACTACTAAACACCCTAGTCTATATAAATTGCAGTGGCTGAATGATAGTGGCGAGACTAAGGTGAGTAAACAAGCCTTGATTACTTTTCGCATCGGTAGGTATGAGGATGAGGTGCTATGCGATGTAGTGCTGATGCAAGCGTATCATGTGTTGTTGGGGAGGCCATGGCAATTTGATAGAAAGGTTGTTCATGATGGCTTTTCTAACAAGTATACGCTTGATCACCAAGGGAAAAGCTTTAATCTTAAACCTTTAACACCTAAACAGGTGTATGAGGATCAGTTGCAGCTACAACAGGCTTTTGCAAAATATAAGGTGAGTGAAAAACAGAGGGAGAGTGAGAGAGCAAAAGACAGCGAGAAAGAAAAGGAACACAAAAGTCGATATCAAAAGGAAAAGGAGAGGAAGGCTGGAAAGAGTATGGGGGGGATCAACTTTGGTGGTGAGTGAAAAGGAGAGTGCAGCCTTGCAAAAGGAGAGTTGTGTGGCAAGAGCGAGTGTAGTGAGGAGAGCGTTAGTGATGAAGCAACCTATGTTGTTGTTGGTTTTTAAGGAAACTTGTTTGAATACTAACGAACTATTTAACTCTTTGCCTACTGTGGTTGTGTCTATTGTGCAGGACTTTGAAGATGTCTTCCCTGAGGAGATTCCAAAGGGATTACCACCTATTCGTGGTATTGAGCACCAGATTGACCTAGTACCTGGAGCATTGATTCCAAACAAACCGGCTTATAGGAGCAATCCAGAGGAGACAAAGGAACTCTAAAGGCAGGTCGATGAATTAATGGAGAAGGGGTACGTGAGAGAAAGCATGAGTCCATGTGCAGTGCCTGTGATTTTGGTGCCTAAGAAGGATGGGTCATGGAGAATGTGTGTTGACTGCCGCGCCATCAACAACATCACGGTAAAGTATCGTCATCCCATTCCTCGCTTAGATGACATGTTAGATGAGTTACATGGGTCTAGTGTCTTTTCCAAAATTGATCTAAAAAGCGGATATCACCAAATTAGAATGAAAGAAGGTGATGAATGGAAAACCGCATTTAAGACAAAATATGGATTGTATGAGTGGTTAGTAATGCCTTTCGGTTTAACTAATGCACCTAGTACTTTTATGAGACTTATGAACCATGTTTTGAGGACTTTTATTGGAAATTTTGTGGTTGTCTATTTTGATGATATCCTCATTTACAGCAAGAGTTTGGAGGACCATATATCTCACTTGAGGGATGTTTTAGAAGTACTTCGAAAGGAGCAATTATATGCTAACCTCAAGAAGTGCACTTTTTGCACAGATAAACTTGTGTTTCTTGGTTTTGTTGTTAGTGCATAGGGAATACAGGTTGATGAAGAAAAGATTCATGCGATCCAAGAATGGCCTAGTCTAACTAATGTAAGTAATGTGTGGAGTTTCCATGGACTAGCGAGTTTTTACAGGAGATTTGTGAAGGATTTCAGCACCATTGCAGCACCACTTACTGAGGTAATTAAGAAGAACGTGGGGTTCAGATGGGGAGAGCAATAAGAAAAAGCTTTTCAGACGCTTAAAAATAAGTTGACTCAGGCGCCATTACTTGCTTTACCTAATTTCTCTAAAACATTTGAAATTGAGTGTGATGCTTCAGGATTAGGTATTGGAGCAGTGTTCATGCAGGAGAGAAGACCAATTGCATTCTTTAGCGAGAAGCTAAGTGGGGCAACCTTGAACTACCCTACTTATGATAAGGAGTTATATGCATTGGTTCGAGCATTGGAGACTTGGCAACACTATCTTTGGCCAAAAGAGTTTGTGATCCACACTGACCATGAATCCTTGAAGTACTTGAAGGGACAACACAAGCTAAACAAAAGGCATGCTCGTTGGGTGGAGTTCATCGAAACATTTCCCTATATCATCCACTACAAGCAAGGTAAAGAGAATGTCGTTGCTGATGCACTTTCTAGAAGGTATGCTCTTATCTCTACTCTTAGTTCTAGACTACTTGGTTTTGAGCATATTAAGGAATTGTATGCTACTGATCGAGATTTTTGTGAGGAGTATGTGCATTGTGAGAAGAGTGGTCATGGTAAGTTTTATAAACATGAAGGATTCTTGTTTAGGGAGAGTAGACTATGCATTCCAATTTGTTCTTTAAGAGAATTACTAGTGAGGGAGTCTCATGGAGGAGGTTTAATGGGACATTTTGGAGTAGCTAAAACCTTAGGGGTATTGCAGGAACACTTCTATTGGCCTCACATGAAATGAGATATTAAGAGGATTTGTGAGCGATGTATCACGTGTAAGCATGCAAAATCTAGAGTCCAACCTCAAAGGCTTTATACCCCACTTCCCATTCCTCATGAGCCTTGGGTAGATATTTCCATGGATTTTGTGTTAGGATTACCCAGGTCTAGACATGGTCGAGATTCTATTTTTTTAGTTGTGGATAGATTCTCTAAAATGACACATTTCATTCCTTGTCACAAAACAGATGATGCTTGCAATATTGCTAATTTGTTCTTTAGGGAAGTTATGAGATTACATAGTATGCTTAAAACAATCGTATCGGATAGAGATGCTAAGTTCTTGAGCTACTTCTGGAAGACATTGTGGGCTAAGTTAGGAACTAAGTTATTGTTTTCTACTACTTGTCATCCACAGACTGATGGTCAAACTGAGGTAGTAAATCAAGCTTTATCTACTTTATTGAGGGCTGTCATTAAAAAGAACATTAAAAGTTGGGAGGATTTTTTGCCGTATGTTGAATTTGTCTATAATCGCACAATGCATTCTGCTACTAAGTTTACTCCTTTTGAAATTGTGTATGGTTTTAATCCACTAACTCCTTTAGATTTATCACCTTTGCCTATTTCTAAGTATGTTAATCTAGATGGCAAGAAGAAAGCAGAATTTGTTAAACAGATCCATGAGAAGGCAAGGTTAAACATTGAGCGAAGAATAGAGCAGAATGTGAAACAAGCCAACAAGGGTCATCAACAAGCTGTCTTTGAACCTGGAGACTGGGTTTAGGTTCACATGCGCAAAGAGCGGTTTCTTGTGCAGCGTCGATCTAAACTACTTCCTAGAGGCGATGAACCATTTCAAATTCTTAGGCGCATCAATGATAATGCATACAAGATAGATTTACTAGGTGAATATCAAGTAAGTGCTACGTTTAATGTTACTGATCTGAGTCCTTTTGATGCAGGCGATGATTTGAGGACAAATCCTTTTCAAGAGGAGGGGAATGATGAGAGCCATGATGGGAGCTAAGCCAGAAGATGGAATGTGGATCCTCTTGAAGTGCCACTTGGATCGATCACAAGAACTAGAGCAAAACGATTCAAGGAAGCACTTCACGGGTTGATAAAGGATGTCTACGAAGCCGGAAAGGATTGGAACAACCATGGGAATGCCCTTGCTCTTGTACAAGTCAAAACGGATACGGGTTGAAGAGGGCGTGTGATTGGAATAAAAATCCAACAAGACCTATCATTAGGGCAAGAACTAAAGGATTTCAAATCTTGGCATTGAGGACCCATTTTGAGCAGATCGACCCGGTATTATTTATATATTAACCTCTTTTCTATTATTCTTGTATTGTGTTTTCCAACAGGCACACTTATCATATTCTATAGGGCAATGGACAAACTCCCTCAGACTCAGCTTGTAGGTTATCCATGGACCGACCTGAACCGGCGATGAGCTGAGCCGATGGATCCTATAGAAGACCGGCATCATGAAGACCATTTATTTTATATATTTCTTCTTTTATGAACTATTTTAGTTGTATTTTGGTTTTGGGACACTTTTATTTCCTTATAATTTTCATTTAGAGTTAGCTACCTTAAAAGTGGTAAACTTGTAATTTTGAGCACTTTTTAACCTTAGGAGTAGCAAGTATAAATACTTGCTTAAGAGAGGGTTTGAGGGCTAATCATTTTGCAGAACAAACACTTCACATTTCGTGAGAGGGCTTAGGGTTTTCCTAATTCCAAATTCTCTTATCAATTTCAATCCCAAGAAGTTGAAATTGTGGCGAGTGCGACGAAGGTGAATTGTGAGTCATATCAATTCGATTTTTGTTGTATGTTCATTTCATCTCTAGTGAGTCATATCTAGGGTAGATTTGGATCTTTCTTGGATCTATTTGTGGTTCTATTTTCATGAACAACAATCTTGTAAGATTGATTGTTTCATTGAATACTTGGATTACATACCTCATTGTTATTATTGGCGTGAACTAGTGATTGAAAGGGAAAGTGGATTTCATTGGTTTATTGCTTCCTTTTGATCTGATTTTACGTGAACTTCATCTTCTCTTGTGGTTATTTGGTTAGTATTATCATTAGAGATTACAATTGAATCATTTGAACAACAATTTCCATTAAAATCTACAAGGTGTTCATGTGAAATTGCCCTTTTGTGGATCCGGTTTTGCCTTGACTTGAGATTGTTTTTCTTAAGTCTTTTGTATGTGCTTGAACTTGGTTTTAAGCACATCATCTTTTTGGTATCAGAGCTATATCATATTTGGATTTAAGATTCAAACACATCATAATTGAAGAATTGGTTAAATTAATTGGAAATTGACGGCATTGTTCATGTGATTGAGACTAGTTTGATTGACATTGTTGGATTGTCTTTCAAATTGGTTTTTATATGTGCTTAATCTTGGATTTAAGCACATCATCTTTTTGGTATCAGAGCTTGTGGTTATTTAGGGTTCATGTTCTCACATCATCATTTCAAAAATTGCGGGTAAATTGAAATTGTTGTTGTGGTTGTTTGAAGTGGAGTGAATCGTCTTGAGTAGGAGTTGAAATTGCTGCATGTTGGAGTGATTTTGAAGTACTTGTTGAAGTTTCTATGTTGTGGACTTCACCGTGAAGGAAGAGGAAAAATAGTGCATTTTTCTAGTGCAATTTCGAAAGTGCAATTGTGTAGGAAGAGAATTGTGGTTCTTACATTGTTTGAATTCGGAATTGGGGAGAACATTTGAAATTTCCAGATTTGATTAATGTGTAAGAAGGGAAGTTATTTGATTTCAAAACAAGCATTAAGAGTGAAGGAATTAAGTGTGTTTGTTTGAATTTGAAAAAATTGCATGTTACCAAATATGGAGGGGTTGCAATTAGTGAAGTGGTTTGATTTTCAAATTTAATTTGTTGCCTTCTTATGTAAGTTGCGGATTGGATTTATATTTGAAGTGATGAATTTTGCAACGTGATTATCCTTGAAATTGCTTTGAGAAAGAGTAATGAATTGAAAAAGTTTTGTATTGCATGTGACGTGTATGTTGTTGTAAGTTGCGGTTGATAAATTGTGTAGAAGTGGAGAAGTGCACCGTGTGTGTGAAGGTGTTTGTGTGGTGTTGTGTTGTGCAAATTGGAAGTGGAAGTGTACAATTTTCAGAATTGCATTGTGTGGGATAATAGGGAATTTATTTGAAATTCAAACACATCCATTAAGTGAGGAAGTTATTAAGTGGTATTGATTGTGTTCCATTTGAATTTGAAATTTAATTATTACCATTTATGAAAAGTGCATTTAGGGTGTTTATTTGAATTTGTTGCCATGTTGTGGAGTTGTGTGGATTAAGGTGCTGCACATCAAGATCAATTGTAGGTGTGAAACCGTGGCAAGAAAGGAAAATTGAAGTAGTAGAATTTGAATTCAAAAAAACAAACATTAAAGTGTGAAAGTAATTAAACTTATTACTTCAACACTTGTTAGTTGAATTTAATTTCTTAATTACTTGGAAGTATTTATTTGTGCTTCAATTATTCTAATATACTTGAAGTGATAAGAAGTATTTATTACATTGGTGACTTGTTGCACCGTGGGTGTACAAGTGTGTGTGGTTATCCAAACTTGTTATTGTGATGTGGTGAAGTGAAGGGAGTGTGCTACAATTTTTTTTTTTGAGATTAAATTTGTACTTCAGATAAATCGCATCCACAAACATGTCATATGATAGTGTGAATGGGTACATTGGCAATGAGGCCAATAACCAAGTGGGTGGTAGACTAGGTCGTCGAAATACAAGTGGAAGAACTCTAGATGAGCAACTTCAGGACCTTACCACAATTGTTGCTACATTGGCAACAAGAATTGATAGGATGACATTACCACCACCACCTGTGGTAAACCTTCAAGCATCACCTAGAGTAGAAGGAGATTATCATGCTCTTAGGGAAGGCAGAGATGATAATTTTGGGCTTAATCCATACCCGGACAAGGAATTTAGACCACCTCGAGGACTAGAGTGTGCAAAGCTACATATGCCTTCATTTGATGGTAGGGGTTCCACAAATGATTACCTAGACTGGGAAGACCAAGTTGAGGGTCTTTTCGAGTGTTATAAGATTGATGATGACTCTCGGGTACGTCTTGCAGCTGTAGAGTTCACAGGGTATGCCGCTTTGTGGTGGGAAAATATGGTTATCGGTAGGCGAAGGGATGGAGAGACCGAGATACACACTTGGAGAGACATGAAACGAGTTTTGAGGAATAGGTTGGTACCGAAACACTACAGGCATGAGTTATTAATGCGTCTCCAGACACTGAGACAAGGGGGTAAAACAGTGGATGACTATGTACAGAAGTTTGAGACACTAGTGATCAGATGTGGATCAGTTGAACCTCCTAAACAAACCCTAGCACGTTTTGTATCTGGGTTGAGGTATGAGATAGCTTGTGTAGTTGAGCTTCATAGATATAGTACATTTGATGAGCTTATACAGTTAGCCCTGAAAGTGGAAAGACAAAGACAATCCTATTCATTCCAGGATACTAGGAGCAGACTATCGGGGAACCAAACTGTTCAGGGTCAGTTATGTTCTCCTTCAGAGATACTAGTGGTTCACGAGCAGTTGAGTAAACCATTGGAGTATCCTGAGAAACAGAGTCAGATGAGTCTATCATTAGAGGGCCAAAATGTACAGAGACAGTTGTGTTCACCTTCAAAGGTCTCAGAGGATAATGAGCAGTTGGGTCAACCATTAGAAGAGTTAGAAAAAGAGGAAACAATATCATTGAAATGGATTGAGATTGGGGACACCTCAGAAGATAATGGGTCATTATTTGTGTTGCAGAAGAGATACATCCTAGAAATGGAGGAAAGAAAACAATCACCACCTGTAGTATTTCAGATATTGGGATTCTGCAGAGATACTTCTTCAGATGGATTGCTAGGAGAAAACAAAGTCTCTATTGCATTTGATCTACCAGATTTGAGGACAAATCTTTTTGAGGCCCAAGGAGATGATAGGAATAAAAATCCAACAAGACCTATCATTAGGGCAAGAACTAAAGGATTTCTAATCTTGGCGTTGAGGACCCATTTTGAGCAGATCGACCCCAGAATTATTTATATATTAACCCCTTTTCTATTATTCTTGTATTGTGTTTTCCAACAAGCACACTTATCATATTCTATAGGGCAATGGACAAACTCCCTCAGACTCAGCTTGTGGGTTATCCATGGACTGACTTGAACGGCGATGAGCTGAGCCGATGGATCCTATAGAAGACCGGCATCATGAAGACCATTTCTTTTATATATTTCTTCTTTTATGAACTATTTTAGTTGTATTTTGGTTTTGGGACACTTTTATTTCCTTCTAATTTTCATTTATAGTTAGCCACCTTAAAAGTGGTAAACTTGTAATTTTGAGCACTTTTTAACCCTAGGAATAGCAAGTATAAATACTTGCTTAAGAGAAGGTTTGAGGGCTAATCATTTTGCAGAACAAACACTTCACATTTTTGTGGCGAGTGCGACGAAGGCGAATTGTGAGTCTTATCAATTCGATTTATGTTGTATGTTCATTTCTTCTCTAGTGAGTCATATCTAGGGTAGATTTGGATCTTTCTTGGATCTATTTGTGGTTCTATTTTCCTGAACAACAATCTTGTAAGATTGATTGTTTCATTGAATACTTGGATTACATACCTCATTGTTATTATTGGCGTGAACTAGTGATTGAAAGGGAAAGTGGATTTCATTGGTTTATTGCTTCCTTTTGACCTGATTTTTCGTGAACTTCATCTTCTCTTGTGGTTATTTGGTTAGTATTATCATTAGAGATTACAATTGAAACATTTGAACAACAATTTCCATTAAAATCTACAAGGTGTTCACGTGAAATTGCCCTTTTGTAGATCCGGTTTTACCTTGACTTGAGATTGTTTTTCTTAAGTCTTTTGTATGTGTTTGAACTTGGTTTTAAGCACATGATCTTGTTGGTATCAGAGCTATATCATATTTGGATTTAAGATTCAAACACATCATAATTGAAGAATTGGTTAAATTAATTGGAAATTGACGGCATTGTTCATGTGATTGAGACTAGTTTGATTGACATTGTTGGATTGTCTTTCAAATTGGTTTTTATATGTGCTTAATCTTGGATTTGAGCACATTAGCGTGTCTTTACAAGGCACGGCCGTGTAGGAGTCTGGAGGTTACACAGAATCATATACGGTCGTATACACGGTTCAAAGGCACGGCCATGTATGGTGTCAAGAATTTCCATAGAAAGATACACGACTAGAAGTACACGGTCGTGTATTTATCCAACGCCGGCTCCAAGGCCGTTAGCCTTTATTCCAATGCCGCTGGCCTTCAAGTCCTTGTTTTGTTATTTTACGCAACTTATTGAAGTTATGTCATTTTGGGCATCATTGTTATGAATTGTAAACCCTAATATAAAGCTCCTAGGGTTTAGAACACAGAATATAGAACATACAAGTTTGAAAACACTTTTGAGAGAATTTCTCTCTTGGTTCTTTAAAGAACTACTCTAGAACTTATCGGATTTTCTTCCGTGGTGTTCATCTCGACTTATCAATTGGTCTTTCATCCCGATTGTGGCGTCTACATAATATACCAAGGTTCTTGCCTCACTTATAGGCAACGGGTCGCGGTTTCCACTCAATTGTTTGGCATCTTGGGTAGCAATTCCGAACGTATTGGTATTGGGTTTCGTCACACGTTGGCGTGGTTCGTATCGAAATGGGTGGAGTTTCTGGAGTGTTTTGCATATGTGATAAAGTATAAGAAGGGTAACCAGAATATGGTAGCTAACGCTTTATCACGCAGGTATGTACTTATCACTTCTCTTCAATCAAAACTGCTTGGTTTCGAATTGCTAAAGGAACAATATATGCATGATGATTACTTGAGAACAATTATTGAGAAATGTTCTGAGGGAAGGATGTTTGAGGGGTATTACATGATTAAGGGGTTTTTGTATAAAGCTGGAAAATTGTGTATACCTTGTGGGTCTGTGAGGGAACTGTTGGTGCGAGAAACACATGCAGGAGGTTTGTCTAGTCATTTTGGTGAGAAGAGAACCCTAGCCATGTTGAAAGAAAATTTTTATTGGAAGGGTAAGATAAGGGATGTTCATAGGGTGCTATAAAGGTGTGGAGCTTGCAAAAGGGCAAAAGGAAAGAAAGGCTTTCAAGGTGAATATATGCCTTTACCTATACCTACCAAACCCTGGACTGATATTAGTATGGAGTTTGTGTTAGGTCTGCCTAGGATGCAAAGGGGAAAAGATTCTATCATGGTAGTTGTTGATAGATTCAGCAAAATGTCCCATTTTGTGCCTTGTCACAAAACAGATGATGCCCTTTTATAGCTAACCTTTTTGTGCAGGAAATTGTTAAATTGCATGGTGTTCCACATAGTATAGTGTCTGACAGAGACACTAGTTTTCTTAGCTTCTTCTGGAAGACACTATAGAGAAGACTTGGTACTAAGCTTATGTATAGTACCTCGTGCCATCTACAAACCGACGGCCAGAGTGAGGTTGTTAACTGTACTCTTGGCACATTACTAAGAGTAACGGTTGGCAAAAATCTTACTAATTGGGACTTATGTCTTCCTATTGTTAAGTTTGCTTACAATAAGTCTACTCATAGTTTAACTAGTAAGTCTCCCTTTGAAGTTGTGTATGGCTATAATCCTATTGTTCCATTGGATCTTATAGCAAGACCAGTAACAAAGGAAGAGAGCCTAAGTGGAGTGGAGCGAGCCAAAGAGATTCAGCAACTTCATGAGAAGACAGCTAAACTCCTTCAGAAGACATAGGAGTAATAAAAACTTTAGGGAAATAGGCACAAGAAAACCAGCATTTATAATCCAAGTGACTTAATCTGGATTAATCTTAGCAAAGACAGGTTTCCAGATAAGAAGTCGTAGAAGCTATCACCCAGATCAGATGGACCTTTCAGAGTTATCAGGCGCATCAACAACAACACTTACAGAATAAAGTTACCAAGGGAGTATAGTGCATCAGCTACTTTTAATGTTGTAGATCTGTCACCATATTTACCAGATGACATTCATGAAGACCTATCAAATTTGAAGGCAAATCTTCCTAAGGCTCGAGGAGATGATAGGAATCAAATTCCCATAGGACCAATCACCAGAGCCCGAGCTAAGGGTTTACAAAATCTAGCTATAAGGATCCTCCATGAACAACTAAATGTTGAGGATGTTAATTTAATATCTACTTTTATATCACATAATTGTTGTGCATTCCGATAGGTACATTTATCGGTCCTATAGGATGGCGAATAGAAACACGCTAAGGATCAAATTAGGGACATCCTTGGACTCATATCCAACGGTCCATAATGTGTCTACTTGACTTAAAGAACCGACCACTTGAAGACCATCTTTTGCACTTATAATTGTCATTATTGAACCAGCCAATTTTTGTTTATTTTGGTACTTGTACTTTGATTTTTGAATCGACCACTTAATGGCATATGTGTAATTTTTTGAACATTTTTACCCTAATTAGAGCAAGTATAAATACTTACTAATTAGGGTTTTTAGGGAGCTTTTGTCAATTTAAAGAAAAATACATTGTTGCTGTGAAAGAGTGAGTCTTCTTGCTAAAACATACTCTTATCAATTTCTAGGAAATTGTGGCAAGTGAGGCTTGGAATTTCTTGTGAGTAGTATCAAGAACTTCTAAGTTGCTTCCTTTTTATTACTAGTGTGTAATATCTAGTGATAATAGGTTGTTTTCCATCTATTAGTTGTTCACACCAATTAGGGTTCATATTGCTCCAATTTTACAAGATTGGAATTGCATTTTATATGTAATTTGATTAGTATTGGAATCCTTTATGATACTTTCAATTTGGTTCACACCATTTAGGGTTCACGTGATACTTGACTTCACGCCATTTTTATGTCCCATTGAACATTTGAGATTGATTAATCATTTGGATTGTGTTCATGTGGTTTGGATTTATTATTAAGGCACATCAATAGTCCATCCCTCAATAAGGTGAAACATTAAAGCCAAAACACTCCCTCGTAGAAGAGTTGATTCCCATCCCTAGTGATACTAAAGAAAGACTTGTTACCTAAGGTAGAGAGGTCGATCTTATAGTTGAGAGGTAGCAAAAGAGGTGACATGATGCTCTGTAGAGATAGGAGGAGCACAAAGGGTGTAATGACCTACCAAGGATGCTCGAGTCCACTTCCTTCAAGGTGCCACTGCCTTTAGTGGCTTAGATTATGAGGGTTGGGTTAGTTTGACCTATTTGAGGGCATCCTCAGCTCCCAAGAGAGAGGAGAGGCAGAGAAGGTTGTTGTAAGAATGTCAACCTCGGATTTAGAAAGCTATTTTCCCTCTCATCTTGTGATGTGCTCAAAACCAAGCCTAAGCACACAAAACCCAATTGAAAGACCAATTACACAAAGAAATCAAACTAGTCCTCCAAATTGCATAAACCATCAATCTTTATAATTCCAAATCCACAAATATGAACATATATGAAGATTGCATATCTAAGAATGATAAGCTCTTATACCAAATTATGATGTGCCTAAAACCAAGGTCTAAGCACATGCAAATGAACTAAAGGAACAACTACAACTCTCAAAATCAAAACCGGTTCAAAAGGGTAAAAATTGCGTGAACCCTAGTGAAGATGCAATGAGATCCAAATACTCAATGATGCAATTACAATTCCACAAGGATAATTTCTTCCAACATAACACTAATCACATGTAAATCTAC